>VZRQ01000114.1:1714852-1832129 GCA_013397975.1 Machaerirhynchus nigripectus | reverse complement strand
AAAAAAAAAAAAAAAAAAGAGCAGATTTCCTTTTTAAAAATCAGCACACGTCCAATTGTACTAACCCTGCACTTTCTGTACATTATGTCTCCAAAGAGATTCCACTGGGAATCAGGGATGTGCAAGGCTGTGACCTGATAGCCGACACATCTTGGGCTTTGTAACTGAACACTATAAGATCAGCAGAAAGACAAGGATAAAAGCTAACAGGGAAAATAGACTATTCTTTGGCAAGAGTGTTCTGGAAACAGTGTGGGAGTGAAATTCTTCCCGAACCCAGAAGAAAAAGAAAAGTCTAGGAAGGATGCACTCCAACTCCTGACACTCAGGCACACAGTGCCAGAGCTCAGACTGGACTCTTGCTCCCCAGTCAACAAGTTCAGAGCTAATCAGAGCAAGTCACAGCTCTCCTCTAGCCCAGATGTCATTGGGGTACAAACCCCACTCTTGGGGTCAGCACGTGGCTGTGGCATGACCCCAAGCCAGGGAAGATGGACAAACAATTACCTTTGGATACCTCAGCTGCAACTGATGTTGTGCAAATCAATGATATCCATGTGAATATTCATGCTTCAGTTTATTTAATGAAAAAAATAGAGAATTGTTTGCATTTTACATCTAACTAAGCCCATTCTTTGCTTTCAATTTAAATTAAGAAGTTGGAGGTAAAGTCATGCTGTTGCTCTTTTCCACTACAGAGTGATAAGTGAGATAATAAAAAACCCTTGTGGTAATGTTAAAAGTCAGCCATCCATAAACAGTATGGCTTGGTCATTTTAACAGAAATACCTGCATGACAACAGGGAAACCTGCAAACTCATTCTTTTACACTTTCCAGTTCAGTTATCTTGATCTTGTCTTGTGTTTCTTAAAGTCATGAAAGCCATTTAGCCCTGGTAAAAGACATAAAAAGTGTGACAGGAGAAGGCAGAGGAAAAGAAACATCAAACTATGGCAACTAGCTACAAATTAATTTCCAGTTCCTTATGTTCTTCTGCTGCACTATGTCCACATTATTAAATGAAGTCAGAGTAGCTTCAGAATTAGCAGTAATAACACCTCTCAGATCTGCAAGCACTTTGCAAGTACAGCTATTTCTGGTTTACAGTTGGGGTCATAAATTCAGTTGAGGTGATTTCCCTACCACAACCTCATAAGCAAACAGCAGAATTTGAGTTAAAAGTCTGCCTCTGTATCTCACATTATCAAAGGGCGCCCTTGTTTTCCCAGTGTTGTGGGATCTGTACTGGCCCATTTATTTGGTTTTCTGATTGCAAACCTTCATGCCCATCACAGACACAAGAAGCTGAAGGCACAGCCCTATACTGGCTGCACTGCTTCTGCAGGTACTAAAGAAACTGCAAAGCAATGCTTCCCACTTACCTCTAGAACACATCAGCTTTTTCCAACAGTGCAGTCACACACTCTTCTTCCTTTCCTTCCCTTTCCAGTTTCTGTCATGAGATAAAGTAAATCACAGTTTTAAGTTCTCTGGAATTTACATCCCTATCAGCTAGGGGGAAGTGGAGCTGGTTCAGGCGCTAGGCTGGAGATGGAGCTGGTAAGGCACAGGTACATAATTTTAAACAACGAAAAATTCTTTAATGTTGGGTAAACTCAAACTTTTTTCATGACAGTACCTGTGCTTTGTCTAATGAGAAGCCTGGCAAGAACTTACACAATAGTTTACGAAAAGTTGAAGTAGTCCACAGGGACTGAGATCTGAACTCTGCTCCAACACCACTCATACCATTTTCCTGAAGATTTCAGAAGGGTCTCCAGAGGCAATACACTTGAGTCTGTTCTCCTGACCTCCAGTTTAACAGTATTATCCTCTTACTTAAGTTTCAGTAATATTTGAGGTCCTGTCGTACAAGGGATTGAAGAGTCATGGGAGAGGCAATGACCTTTCCTCCAGCAACCTTGTGACGTGTAAGACAAGACAAAGTGATTTAAGAGAGAAAACAGATGGGCAGTTTATCAATATGTTAAATGCAGTTTCTCCCCAAAAGCTCTCCTCTCTTTGCCAGTTCTTGTCTTTCAGATCCTGAGGGAGGGGAGCACTCATGCTCTCATTTCTAGACTAACTTGCATTAGTCAGCTACCATCCTCCCAGAGCTGCCTTGCCATCAAGCTGCTCTGGAGCAGAGCTGCTCTGCTAACACTCATCTATTCAGCTCTATAGTCAGGCTCAGGATAATTCCCTTTAAGCAGCATAGCTTATCTCCTTACAAGAGAGAGACAGTTTTGCATTTCCATTATACTCTGATTAAACGTGATTTTTTACATGGTGGTCTACCCTTGATAGGAAGAGCTTGTTGGCAGTCACATAAGAGCCAATGTCCCACTGGCACTTGGGTTCAAAAAAGCCATGCTGTTCTTAGGAGCAGAAGGTCGGCCAAAAAATGCAGTGTGTAACTAGGAAATGCCAGGGTTTCTGGGTTAGGGTGCTTTTATTATCATGCTCAGTTAAGTGGAACTGGCACTGCGACGAGCGCTTTAGAAAGAGCACTAAGCACAACGCAGGGGAGGAAAAATGTGAATCTCAACTCATGGAGCTGTGTCATCAAGAACACCTAGTCCAGAGGTGGAGCAGCAACAGTGCATCTTTATTACACAGTGTATTTCCCTGTAAAGGAACAAATTATGCCGGTGACGCTGCACTGTAGGTAAGATAAGCCACATATGGATTTATACAGTTACGTGGTTATACCTGCAAAACTCTGCTAAAGCAGGTTTGGCCTCAGTTGTGAGGCTTGAATTTGGCAGCTTTCAAATGGTACCTAGTATTTATATTAAATGCCTTGAAAATGGATTCCTTGAATTTGGGATAATCCCTCACCCCTGAAGACAACTATTAAAATAGTATCAGTTATAGTATCTAATGATAGTGCCTACACATACTGAAAAACAATTAACAGCAAGAAAAGACTCATCTGTCTGTGAAATGCAGAGTACAGGAGAGCTGTCGCTCTAGTGCACAGCAACTGCCTTTGCACAGACTGTAACAGACTGGAATTATCATCATATTTGAATTTGCTGAGCTGAGAATAAAACTGAGAATGAAAATTGAAGGCTTTCAAAAGTCCATTTATTTCACACCTCGGAACATCCAGTTATTCAAATGAAATGTATCACTCTCTTGCTGCAAATCTGGGCTATAAAGATGGAATGAGGAGGCTGAATAAATAGGAGGAATTTCGTTTCAAGGGTTTTGTCAGAGATGCCATCACCTTTCTTTGCCAAGGAAAGTTGACACTTACTTAGTGGACTGAGATCACAGATTTAATTTCTTTTTGGCCTTATTATGTATCACTTGTAAATCACTGTTCTTTATACTCTCACCATTAACATGTTTTCCTATTTTACTCAACAGCACTGTTATGTCTTCTTGCTAAGGCTGCTCCTTTTGAGATTTTTCTGTCTTTGGGAAGTAGGCAGTGCAGCCATTTCAGCAGGATGCTATCTTACCAAGTGCCAACATTAGATTACCATCTTTGTTGTTTTTGCAAGGCTTCATGGAATTTTACATCTGAAATCCACATGAATAAAATGCCTGGCCAAACAACAGAGGATACATGCCTAAGGGCATTGTGCAGCTTCCTCTTCTATTCAGGAGACTGATAAAATCAGATTTCATACTTTGTTTTTTATTTATTAATCTACTACACTCCTCGGTCAACTGCTTTTGTTTTCCTGGTACAGAGGATTTCAGGAAAAGAGAAAAATAGAGAAGGAAATTCAGCATACAAAGCTAGGTCTCCTCAAACAGCACAGGAATTCTGGCTCATGGAGAGTGAAGCATCCCTGTACTGAATTCACCTGGCTCCTCGAGGTGCCAGTCCCTGGAAGTGTTGTAAAGCCATGGGCTATTTTCTATCATTAGCCTGCGACACCAGAAGCAGTGCCTGGGGGAGGGAGGCAGGATGAATGCCAGTCAATTCTCAGCAAGGCTCTCACGCCTGTTTTTTTTCCTCCAGCCTCCTCTGCTGTCCTTGAACAGCCACGGTGCCTCCCCACCTCAGTGCCTTCGGGCGCTGCCTCTGCCTTGCCGTGTCTTTGGCTACAGTAGGGATGGAGCACAGCAAGGAGCAGACGAGCTGCCCTCTTTTCAGAGGGAGGATCACAGACTAAAAACCCCAGCTCGCCAGGCATGCTTGCAGCCTCATCACAATGTACTAGACACAATGGCTGGAGTAAAATTTTGCAATAAAATGGACACTCAGCAATGGGTACAAGGTAAGATCTGACCCTCTGAAAACTTAGCAGATTAGTGGAGATAAAGAAACCAATGGGACAGCGGTGAGTAGAAAGAAAAAGAAAAGAAGTTGACCCCAGCAGTCACCTTTCCATAAAAGCACTACTCTAGTTAAATCTCAAGTTATCCATCAGAAGTACATGGGTGCTTTGGCCTCCTGTGAAGAGCTCTCCTATGCTGCAGCTGAAACACGCACACTTGTAATCTCAGACATTCACCTTTCCTGCAGAAATTTACCCCAGAGATGTATCAGTTGCTGGTAGACTCCCACCTATGCAGAGATGTGAGTATTAGTGGAAAATGATGGAAACCCACGTTTATGCATCCACTGGAGGAAGCATTTGTGAAAGCATTTATTCCAACATGGGAGAAATCTCATCTGACCCAGTTTCCTATTCTGTTTGTTACCTCCTGGCTGTCTCATCTGAGGTTCCACCTGCTGTTTCTCCATCTGCCAGTCTTTTTTATATCAGAGGAACCTTCTGAGTTACACGTTAAATGTCAGGCAGGCTGGGGAAAAGTTGTTTATGTCTGCATTTAAACAGATGATATTTCCATTAAAAGTGCATCATGGAGACACTGAAGGCTAAGATGTCATTTGCATTTGGTTATTGTAACTCAAGGGCAGGCCTGCTTGTGTGAAAACTCATGCTATTGTTTCAGACCTTCATATACCCAAGCAGAATAACCATACCCTGTGAAGCTCATTATTAGTGTCTTTTATAGTAATATTGAAAGCCTCAAGCTAGGGGTCAAAAAGTTACCAGGTAATTTATTTAAAGTCACTGGAAACCAAAACCACTATCAGGCAACCATCTGTTTTCTCCTACTTACCTCCTAAGCTCTATTTCAGAGCAGAAAACAAAGAGTTAGTTTGGATTAATGTGCGAATAAATATCACTTACCTGAAAGACTAATTATCTCTAAGGTTGGAATACTTAAGGGCAACTACCCCATTGAATCCCAGCACCTGAGGTGTATTTAGTCAGCATATAAAACCTCAGCTATGCTGAAAATGTGAAGACTAAGTTGTGGGATTATTAAGGTATCTATCTTTTTTTCTGCTACTTTTGTTATTCTTAGATATTTTGCAAATGAACCTTGATAATTTGATCTCTGCCATCTTAGTGCTATGCAGAGAGGCATTGGGAATCATCCAAACCCATGTAAGTCAACAAAAAAACTCCCTTTATTTTCAGCAAGGATCAGGGAGCATCGCCTCCATCACAGACATAACATCTGCCTGACAAAAAAAGTACTGTATAGCCAGTGCCTCGGGAAACTCTAGAGTCAAGGGTTTCAGCAGTTAATTTCTTCCAAAAAAAGCATATAGAAAAGAACTGGAAACTCACCATGTCAGTGCAGACTGCCACATGTAATTTGTATGAGAAGATCGAATGTATTCTGGAGCTATAGGTGTCCTAACACACCCATGTGAAGCCAGTAGGAATCTTTTGACAGATTTCAGTGAACTTTGGATCAAATCTTAGAGGCAATTAAGCAGTCCCATTTTGTATATTAAGCTTTTATGAATATGTGTAGGCAGCCATTCTGTACCTGTCTTTCATTGTGCTCCTGGAATAATTTCAGCCATTATACGGACAGCCGTGGATCTTCCAGTCTCTGCTCTGAGTTTGCTGCAGCTGTTTGACCCGCTGTCCATGTCTGATTCTTCCATGTGAGAATCCTTGAGCCTAGACTGTCCATGCTGTGAAAACCAGGACCAATAAAAACTGTGTTTCCTGATGAGATACAGGCATGTTACTTTTCTTTGAGTTTATGGCACTGCAATTTACATTAACTTGCCTCCAACTGTCTTGAGGGAACGAAGGAAAGTCTCGGTGGGGAGAGGAAACACTTGATATTCATTAAATGAAAGTCATGTAACACAAGTATTAACACTATGATTTACAGTAATAAAAACATTATTACAATGTGTTTAATTAGGAACCATTACAAGACCAATTAAAGTTGTCAAAATAGAACAAAAAAGCAACATGTGTTTTTCCCCTGGAGGAGCAGGATATGGTGAGGCTCATTATTAACTCTTAATTTGACAATAGAAGATTGCTTTTGCTTTGAGTTAAAATCCAAGCTCTTAGAAAAAAAAGAGCTCGGAGTTATATTCCACTCTGGCAGACATTGTTTAAGAAAATTTTAGCACAACAGCAGAAGCATTTTTTAATACCCAGAGAAGACACTTAAAAAAATCTGAATTCAGCAGTACCTATTTAGTTCAGCTTTAGCACCCAACACAGTTCTGACGTTTGCAACCTGCATGCCAGTATCCATCTTACTGCAGAAAATAAGACACAACGGCACTTAGTTTACCTGGAAAGGATGGTCAGGCAGCCCTTAAAGGAATCTAATTAAAACGTAGCTTGTTACCAGAGCAGTGCATCACACTGTGCTGCCATAGCAACCAGGGTCCCATGGACTTTAGGGACCATCTGAGGGCATGTTTACAAGAGGCACGCAAGAACCAAACTGATCACCTTTGGTTCATTTTAAATGACCTAAAAACTCTGAATGATTTGCTGATATTACCAATGAAAGAAATTAATTAATTCTTACATGTTCAATGGACCAGTCTCAGGAGCAAATTTATTCTTGTTACTGTCTTTTATGATATAACACTCCCCACAGCTTATTTAAGAAGTGCAGGACTTATTTGCAACATGTGAGCAACCAATTAAAATTGATTCCCTAGAAAAGAAACTATAGAGCAATCAAGACCTGTGGGCTGTGGAAGTGAAGAAGAATAACAGAAATACATGTTCTATGTAGACTGCTATTTCCAGTGCTATTCTCTTAAGTATTGGGCACGACACTCGTCTCAGCTGTTGCTTTTGGTGGATGATTCCCTGCTGCCATACTGGAGAAAAAAAATCACGCTATAGCACTGGGCTTTTCTTCCCAAATCCTTCTCCTAGAACAGAAAGATCCTTAAACAACATCAAGATATATATTAAAGCAGTATCTTACATTGTACCCGGTCCTAATATAATTTTCCAGGAATGCAGTCAACAGATGTGTCACTGAGGCATTCATTTTTCACAGTAAAGACGTCCAGGTCAAGAAACTCTTTTGACACATCACCTGTGAAGGAGACTGCAAACTGTTGCTGGGTTGCTACAGGTTACCCCAAAAGATTTCTGCAAAAAAGCACAGGACTTCAGGTTCCATTATGCAATTAAACCACTGATGAAAATACCTGAAAGTTGTTTGAAATGATCAAGGGGATTTTTCAATTTTTGAAGAAAAGAAAAAAGAGCTTGATAGCAATTATTCTGAAATAAATGAAATTCCTGAGAAATACTGGGTTGGGACTGGGGATGACATGGGAAATTGAAGCACTGGTTTTCTAAGCATCATGAAACCAGTGTGTTCATGTGATTTTGGTTAAGAGTACTACATCATCAGCTCCTGGTGTATACAGATGGAACAGGCACTCAGTTGGAAAGATCTATTTCATGTTGGGCAAGTTAGTACCAGGAAGGCTGCAGAAAGCCAGAAAGGAGCTCAATTCAAGAACAAGTTGGAGAGCTCATCCCCCACGGATCTGGGTCTCCTTTTGGGCACACCAGTAACATGCATTATGTGGTTGTGCCTAAGTCTCCCCACTTCCAAAACCAGACAATGATATTTACCTGTTACCTGAACACTGAAAACAGCAGCTGCAAGTCAAGCTCAAAATCCTACTCTGGACTAGAGAACCTTAAACACAAAACCACTTCAGGTTAGAAGCAACACTAGATCCAAAATAACAAATGATAAAACATGATAGAAGTAAAAGCATCTCACATTTAAATCTTTTTGCTACATGGAAAAACATCCAGGCAGCACATGTCTAAAAACAGACAGTAGACTGCACTGTTGCAAAAAGGGACTTGTATACAAGATAAATTCATTGCAACTAAACCATCAGTGTATATCCCAGCACTTGATCAACCTTGGAACTGTAATTCCTCCAAGGGCCTTGTGATTTCCTGGTAATTTGCTGCAGCCCATTATTAATGGCTTCATTCACTTTCAGGTTGTCCTTACAACGGCAAGTTTATTAGCCCTACAAACAAATCTATCTGTCAGCAAAGCTGCACCCAGCTGAGGTAGCAGCCCTTATTTTCTCATTCTTCACCATGTTTTTTGTAAAGACCAGGCTTACATTTTCTGATTTTGTTCCTCCAGTTCCTTCAAAAGAAGCAACACAGCTTGAATGCTTCAGCAGGGGCTTTTGGAAGAAAAAGGTGGTGTGTGAAATTATCACTAATTTAGAAATTAGTTTTTAATGGGTTACATTTTATTTGCTTCAGTTGAACACCATTATTTACAAACACAAGTTAATAAAACACATCACAAACCAATAAAATTTCAACAGCTAATATTTATAGGTGCATAGTTCATGCTCAATTACTTTTTTTATATGTATAATACATACACGTATATATAAAGCTCTCACAATAAGTCATCTCTGCACAGAAAGAATAGTCATAGGAAACAAATAAAAACTGTATCATAAACAATATCAAATTACTGACAGCCTATCAACAAAACATGTACAGAATTAGAAATAAGCAGTAGACAGGTGTTTTTACGTAATGTTTTCTTTTTTAACTTTTAAACTTGAAGCCACAATATCCACAGCACAACAATGACCCTGCCAACCGCCTTTCATTTCAGCAGGAGGGAAATGCTGAAACAAGGTGGATGCAGTCACAGATACTCTAATCATTGCTGATGGAAGACTTCAAAATACACCGTAAAAACTGTAAAAAAATTTAACGACTGGGCACATTGGAACTCAGCACTTGTACAGGATGGGACGTCTTTAGTAGTTAGTAGATTTCAGGTGATAGGAAGGAAGGAAAGGACTCTCATGCTTCAGGTTCATAGTCTTGATACTCTTCCTATTGAGGGAGAGCAGAAATCAACACTACTGGTATTTCAGATAAACATATCTTATTTTCTCTGTTTATTCTACTCCTGGTGAATTCAATGACCAAATATTATGGATTCTCCTGTGACCAGGATATGACGCTTATTTGTATTTTGTCACATATTCCAGATTCTGTACCTTACAAGTTATGGTACTTAGAGGAGAATTAGACTTTTACAGCAATTAACACATCATTCAGCTGATGCGGCCAGGAACTCCTGAGACCACCCATGACAATTCACTCGGAGAGGAAAGAGGACTACCTGTGGGCTGAACAGCACACCAGGTGCTGCAGATCCTCATGAGTCAGTAAATCATTTAAAGGAGTGTTTTAACTATGGACACATGAGCAGCATCCATAATTCCAGTGATATTCAAGATGCTATGCTCAAGCCTTTAAGTCTTTTACTGGATCATGGCCTGAATTTTTTATACCTCTCATTTTCAGTCTGATTATCTGTGCTACCATAAAACTGCTACTCCAACTACCAATGCATCATGCCAGACACTGTAGTAATATTTTAGATAGCTGGTTCATAAAAACCAACAAAATAATTTACTCCTATAATTGCATTAACTTAAGAGCATATTTCACAAAGCATGACGATTGATGAGTGTCCAAGCTATTAAAACAATCTATGAAGTTTGTCCTGGATTCCCTATTAAACATATTAAAGATACAAATTTATGGTGGATTACTCAGAAACCCAGGCACGAGTGTTTTGAAACACACACAATATTTTCCCATTTAACTTCCTTACCATCAAAAAAGCAATTAATTTTCTGATTCCCAGCTCTATACCTCTGGCAGATCTTGGCCAAAGAGGCCACGTTTTTGCTGTGCCCTAGCAGCTCCCAGCATCAGCCTGGGTCAGGCTCATGTAACTCGAGCACACAGCCTCCTCCCGTGCCCTTCTCTTACACGCATTCACAGCAAACACCACAACAGATTTACCTCTGGAGGCATTTCGTAAGCCTCGTTCTCAGGATCCACAGGAACATCTGTGTTATTCACCATTCCCTCCTGCAGGAAACCTTCTTCATTCTACATTTAAAATAGGGAAAGAGAAGTGACAGTGACTGCTTGTCTCATCATTTCTGCCACAACGTGACTTTCCTCCCCATCAGTGGTTGGCTTCTTGGCCTGTCCTTTGGCGGTGGGATGTCGCCAGGGGTCGTGGAGAGGGAGGGGACATCAGCTGCAGAGATATCTTCTCCACGTTTCACCGGGATATCCATGGGAATGACTACTGTCATCCTTTTGAATAGGTGAGATTCCATTTTTCTCTTGCCATGGACAGGCCAAGAAGTCAATCTGAACAAAAGAACAGTACCACCACCAACTCACTGAATGTCTTTGGAAAATATTTTAATCCCACAGAAATGCTTTGGCTGAGTCACGAAGCAAACCAAAACAAGGGGGTTTTGTGCCTTAAGAAACTGATCCAGGAAACAAAGTCCCACACAAACTCTTTAAGTATCACATTAAGTTATCACATTAATTTTAACTGCCTTGGGGAACACAGTCACAGGTATGCAGAAGTGCCTGTAAAAACAGGCCAATACTGAATAGTATCAAGACACACAAATGAAGCAGTAATTCAATTATCTATTTTTTTTTAATGTTAGATGCATCCATCCTCTTATAAACCTTTATTTCAAAGTTTTAGCCTTTTCACAGTACATTGCAAAAAAGAGAAAACATGCTGGGTTTTTTTGTTTTTTTTCAGTTTTAGAACCTAACTGTATTGGAAAATGTTTTTTTTTTCTTTAATGGGTCATACCTTTACATGCTTTCTTATGTCAACCAGCATGTTACTGTATGCACTACTGGTATATGATACATGGTACGATACCTTTTACCCAGCTTCTTGCATTTTCATCTCTGTTATAGAAGCACTTCTATTTTATACAGCAATTTCAGTAAGAGCCTCTTGGAATTAACAAGACTGCAGTGGTGTAAGGGATAACGTGTTGAATAAAATTATTAAAGGAAGATTATTATTCTCCTAGAACTATAGATACTCTGTACCATACGAAACAAACACAAAGGAAAAAACCCACAGCACTTCAGTGGGGCCAATGGCCTTTGTAGTTGTTACTACGGAAGTTCACAGAGAAGAAACATGAATTTTGCCAGAGCAGAGGCTGCTGGAGTTAATCCTGAACTGTAAGAAAATTGATATGAAAACAGGCAGAGTGTCTAAGTGGAACTATTGTGACCATGCTGATTTATAACAGCTGTCGATCTAGACAGAAATGCACTAAAAACCAATTACAGACACTCGGGAAGAAATTCATTTTAAAAACCCCACCTGCAGGCTGGTAGCATAGACAGAAATACAAAATTAAGTAAGTCATAAACCAGACTAATGAGATAATTCTTTAAAGTCTACAAATTATAAGATAGTGGCACTAAATCAATTTAGGATACAGACAAAATGAGGGTAAGAGAAGCTAAACCTGAAATTCAGCCTGCTTAATACAAAATAGAATATAATATGCAAAACAGGTGGCACTAAACCCTTGTTACCTTCACACAGTATTTACTGCGCTTTTCCATTTGCCACATATTGGCTTCCTCCGTGGTTTAACCAGGTGACCTTCATCATAACACTCTGTTCCTCACTTTCTGCACCGCCCCAAGAACAAACTGTGACTTCACCTGCCAGATACCAACCCTGTTCTTCCTTGGATCGGTCACCTTTCTGATACATACACAGGTACACATTTTTGACCCTCACCGTTGAAGTTTATGATGTGCAGAATTTATATCCATGATACGGATTCTTCCCTTCAGCTCTTATTTCAGACTTTAAAAGGTCCAGTATGAAGAGGTAACTGGTCCTATTCCTTCTCAGTGGGGCCAGATATGCTTTTTCCTCTGGAGGTAAACAGCAGAGTCCATGTGGAGACAGGGCCTAACTGTTCTGCCAAGTTCCCTCCGTGCATGTGCCTGCTCTGAGTCAACACACTGTGCTGCTCTACGGCATAGACAACATGGAAAAATTCCAAAAAGCCAAGGGACATTGATGAATAAGGTTGCAAATACCTCTATTTAGGTATCTAATAGGCATCCGTGTCTTCCAGAACTGCCAAAGATTTTGAGTGTTCAACATGACAGGTAACTTTTCAAGCATGAAATTTTATAGAAAAACTAGGCCCAGTTACAGTTCTGCCTCATCTTATTAAAACACTTGAACTCCTCGGATTACTTGACTTCAATATTTATTACCTCAGCTTCTAAACAAAATTTTAAGAGCATTTATGCCTGTTTAATGAAATCAATCCCTATCACCTTTGACTGAAATAGCCAAACAGAGTGTGCGATGCAAATTTTACAGCTGTTACTGTGCCCTTGACCTAACAGATCAGCTCTAAGGACCTAAGGCACCTGACGCCTGCTCTCCTGCTTAATCCAAAGTACAATTTGATTTCTGCTTCCCCCAGTCATTAGGAACAGCTTCAGCTAACAATCAGTACATCAAGTAAAACTGTGCCCAAAATCAGGCTTGGGGGTGCACAAGAAAGCAAGCATGCAGCTTAATGTTATCTGTAGCAAGAAAACAGATGGCAAGTGAAACTGCCAGGACCATTAGTAACGACAAGGAAAAAGACTTGCCAGCTGAATTTCAAATAAGAGCTTCAAAGTTTGTATGCTGTTTGTTTGTTAGGAACCTCTTCAATGGATGTGGACTGTCCATCAGGATTACTGAGACACAAGGACTAAAAGACTGAGTTTATCATCTTCCCAAATCCCTTCAGCAAGTTCAGGATGGAGATTTTTCTACAGTTTCAAATAAAACAATCAGCAGCACTAGAAAAATACAACATCAATCACAACACCATCATTTTTTCAAAGGAAGTAAATCATAAGCAATAACAAATCTCCAAGGGAACTCTTTGCCTGGGAAATGTTTATCACTTTTGCCCAGCTGCAAACAGTAACACAAACACCACCTTTCATGTTGATGTCACTGCAGTTCAGATGAGGATGACATTACTCAAGGTCATTTGTTACATATAAATGCATAGCAAAGGTGATCACCTCATTTTAAATGGTGGCATGCTCTGCTTCTGATCTACAGTTCCCCTGAAGTAAGGGTATCACAAAAGTAAACCACCGCCCCCAGTAACACAGAGCCATCTAGAGGTACACCTTAAATCATAGTTTACCTCCTTTAAAACAAATAAATGCAATTTTACATTGTCATGACCAATAATTCCATATCCTAATTCAGTTATGGAAGAGGAAGACCACCCAAAAGACCAATTCTTGTCTTAGTATGGAAGACACATTTTTCTCTAGAAGCTGCAACCTCTCTCAACCTGAACCCTCAACACTGAAGCGCATTTCCAGAGGGAAAGATTTTTTTGTATTAGATGATCTGAAAAGCTCAACTAATGCTTCTCAGAGATGAAGGCAGTTTTTAACTGGGGAGCATGAGCTCTTGCTGGGAAAACACTTCAAAAAGGGAAAATTACAACTCACCCTATAAACAAGGTGTTAGAAGAATGGTGATGTGAGGACATGGGCTTGTGCCCTGAGGATCCCCTTAAAAGAAACAAGAACGCCCTCCTCTGTATTGGTTTGAAGCATGGTCACTCTGGGCAAGACTTGTATTTTGACTTCAGAGAGCCTTGTGCCTTCAGACCCCACGTTACAGAAAGAAAGCTTTTGCGCTATCCCAAGCAGTGTAGACCACACTGCCATTCCCAGGCATTAACAGGAGTGTCACTTTGTGCTATCAATATTTCTGCCTGCCTTGGCAAAGGCATGTGCCTATCAGACCTGCACAAGGCCCATGAGCTACCAGGCAAACTGGCAAGCCCACCCACATTTTTCCCAGGAATACGTGGCTACATTACATGGTGTATACCCTCTCTTCCATGAGGCGCTGTGCTCTCGTTTTGTCGAGCAACTTGTGTCCTTTCAGAAACAAAGAGGACATGGTGTCCCATCATTGTGAAGTGACACATTTGCATGACCCTGGGTGCCATTTCTGCCTCAAGGAACAGGGAAGAAATAATCGGCATACAAAAGCATGAAGTAGAGCTGCTGCGATGGCTTCAAAATGTTGATTCCTCCTTTTTTACCATGGGAATGAATCCTGCTAAGGTCTGTGCACGACAGTGTGAAGTGACCCACTTTTGCAAAAAACCAGTAATCAAACTAATTAAAAGCTCTTCCTGAAGAAATAGCCCAGTTAAAATATGGAGTATTTGACAAAACTTCAGGACTATTCCTTTTACCAGGAAAATGTCACCAAATAGGTTTTTCTTATTTCAGTGGTTTTGGTGAAAATTGCACCCTATTCTTTCCCTTCACTCTCTTTCCCACCTCATAACACTACTGGTGGAAGGGAAGAGACTATTTAAGATCCCCTACCCATGAAAAACTGACCAAGTGGTCCACTCCTGGTACTGCTCCTATGTCAGCACCAGGTAGTGAAATGGTCACCTTCAGTAGTGTGCATTCTGTCCCCTTGGTGACGTGTGTTGGAAGGCCAAGTTACTGCCATCAGAAAGAAGGTGATTTATCCCGAGTCAGACACTGGAGCAACTTCAAAAGGAGCCATTGTAATTGTAATTTAGTGGCTGATCCTAAACACTATGCTTTGCCATCTCCCTGGTTAGTAGTATGTTTTTTTCTCTCCATTATGAACACTGATGGAGTCTTACAGTCATGCATAATTCTCATGATTACCGGAGAGTAATTCCTTCTGGAGTGATTCCACATCCTGAGATAAACAAACCAGGCTACCAAAATGTCAGCTCTTGGAACATTTATACTGCCAAGAGGCAATCACCCTGGAAGCCACAAAACACAGAGGTCAGAAGAGACCTCCAAAAATTGTCCATCTTGAGCACATTGCTCAGGGCCATGCCTGATCAGGTTTTAACCATTCCCACAGATGGAGACTCCACAACCTCGCTGGATAACCTCATCCAGTGTTCGACTAAGCACACAGTGAAAACCTTGTTCTTACATTTAAGTGGAGTTTCCTGCATTTCAGTTAGTGCCCACTGCTTCCTGCCATTTCACTGGACACCACCGAAGAGTCTGGTTCAATCTCCTTTACTTCCACCCCCACCAGGTGTTTATACTCACTGATAAACTCCCCCCTAAAACTCATATTCATGCTGTTTCATGGCTGCTGATTTTCTGTCTGCTCTTGAGACCTCTACGGAATTTCTTATGCAGATTTTGTGGGAGGACCTTTTCTCTAGCTGAAAGCCCTACTGCCCACAATAAATAAGGTGAGGCTTGCCTAAAACACCAAGAAGATTACTGTAACTTGAAAAGTCATAGTTAATTTCAGCAAAATAGATTATTATAACTCAATGA
The DNA here is from genome assembly GCA_013397975.1 of Machaerirhynchus nigripectus. NCBI lineage: Eukaryota > Metazoa > Chordata > Aves > Passeriformes > Dicruridae > Machaerirhynchus > Machaerirhynchus nigripectus. The sequence goes on along the minus strand of VZRQ01000114.1, from coordinate 1,816,586 downwards.
GCACTGGTCACTCTACATCACTTGCCAGTCTGTTATTGAGTGTTTTATAATGTAAAACTGTGAACCAATTAAATTTGATTAAATCTGTGTAAATTAATCAAATTAAAGCTGTGAATCAAAAAAGCTATGAACCAAGACAAGAGGCATTATGGAAAAAGCAGTGAACTAGAATAGGGAAAAAGCTGGTTTACAAGGTAATCTTCTGAAAAGCCCTTTGAGACCCCAACAAAATGTTCCATGCAAAGCAATTTTAACATAGTTCAATCTGTTGTTCATACACACCAGTTGGTACCTGCGGGAGCTCAAAATAAGAAAATACACATCCAAAAGCATTATTACCTTGAAAAATTATCACATACTGATAGAGTAATGCCTTCCTGACAGCAACGGGCATGTACATCTTTGTGAGCTCAAATGTTAATTCCAGCCCAGTATTAGTGAATTATTGAATTTGCCGTTGTTACAGTCTGGATAATTGTACTGGTAATCTGTCTTCATTTATTTAGGGATAAAATTGTTTATCCCTAAAGCTATTAGTCTTGTGCCTGTTACCGCATCCCAAACCTGTAACTCGGCAGGGCTGCCTTAAGCCCTTAAAAGTGGTAACTCCATGTCCCTCCAGCCTCACTAAGCCACTTTCATTTTGGTATTACTCACCCTGTGAGAGCTTTTGTCAGGAGCTGTCAGTCATTATATGGCGGAGCTTAAAGTAAAATTTTGGGATTCCTTTTTTATACCCCCAGTGCAGCTGTTATTGTTCCTGTGCAAATCTGCCTCCTGCTACAAAGCTGAATAACAATTTGCTGTGCTTATGGGCTTAGAATTCCACTTGGAAAAGAAAATCATTTGTATTCCTTCTTCTCCAAAATGTACTCCACTAAGATACTCAGGGGCTAGACACTGGACTGAAGTGAACAAATAATTGTCTTCTCCATTTGGTAACTAATTTTTTACAGGTATTTTGACCATAGAACCCAACTTATCCGTATGGGAGAGAAACCCTTGAACAAAGAATTCCAACAAGAGGCAAAACAAAGATATGCTAAAATGGCCTCAATGCATTTACTTTCTGAGTCCTAAGATATTATATTCATGGAAGACTGATTTATACAGTTGTAACTGAGTTGCCAGGTCAGCTTAGGATGCTTTAAAGCTCCTGCTCACTCATTGCAATAGTCAGTGCCTCCAAGACTCAGCTGTAAATGACAAAGCATCATCATCAGTCCAGTTTTACTCCAGAGAAACAGAGATGTATCTGTGCACTAACTAGAAATAAAGTAGACTGTTTTAATTATCCCTAAGCTGAATACCTAAGTGAAGGAAACGATGAGAAAGCATTATGTGTGAAGGAAACTAGCTGTTGCAGTGCACAACTCATTTAGAGTACCAATAATGAAATGGGACTATCTCCCTCCTTCTCCTCAAATGGAGAACTGAAATGAAGAAGAGACATTTAATTAAACAAATAAGTATCAGCAATAGCACAATTCCAATGAAAGGCTGAAATAGTGCCTGCAAGTGCTACAGGCTGCATGTTGATTTGCATTTTTATGCCTTTCAGTTGGCAATGACAAAAGTGAAAAGGAAAACAACTGAGGCTTACAGAGAGAGGAATGAAGTGCCTGTGGTAATCTGTAACCACAGGTCCATCTTGGTGTCTACAAATAGCTGGAAATAATTTCTGGTTACAACAATTTACAAATTGTTGTAAATTCCTTGAAAAAAAAAATCAGTACAACATAAATTGTGTATATTTCTTCTTTCCTTCCTTTAAAATTCCTCAGTATTACTTGTACAGATGAGACTCCTTCAGAGTACAACAGGAACATTTCTGTGAGAACTCAAATTCGCTGAAACTCAGATTCATGTTTGCATTAACCAGGCTGGTAAAGTATCCAATTAGAACCACTGGAATGTTGCTAATTGCTGATAAATGAGGATTACCTGGAGAACCTGCTCATCGCCCAGGCCAGACCAGAAGTTCATATGAGTTCTACAGATGATGGATGTGTGCATCAATTCCAGGTGACTTAAAGTAAGAGGCTGCCCTAGGGGCTGAGTCAATGTGACATCAGCAACGCACATAAACGCATCCAGGACACACAGCCCTTTCAGCTTCATCCTTTTCTGCTTCCCAAATCCATGGTGACATTGAAAACTCCATGGGTAGGGAGAGAAAAAGCTAGAGCACATAATTTGGAAAGACTGAAGTTATTTCTAATTGCAATATAGTGGGAACGATACATGCTAACTAGATGTCACATCAGAGATACGGCCACAGATCTGCCTCTCTTGACATTCTCCTGAACAAGGTGATAACAAATATTTTAGAGTATTAGATCTGCTCAAACAATATCCACTATCAACTTTCTCAGGAAAAAGTACATTCTCAGAACTGAAATTTCAGACCGCAGTTCCACAGAAGTCTTCAGTCAAATAATACCACTTATTTCAATGAGGATTTGGAAGAGGACCAAGGACTGCACTCAACTGTTTGCTCAATCTTATGCAGTGAGAAGGAACAATAAACAGCCTGAGTTTATTTTTATTATTTCTACTACATAACTCAGATACCTCGACAAAACTGAGTGACTGAAATAAATAACATGCACTTCAATAGGAACATGTGTAAGTCAGTGTCATCTAGGCACTCACCAAATCAAAGATAATGGGCAAATGGCACACAGAAAAGAATTACAAAGTCAAAAAATAATATAAGTGAAAAACATCACATTAGTGCAAAAAAGGGGAAGCCATTCTCTCATGTATTAAAAAGGCCTACCCAGCCCTAAGGGGCCTTCTCCTGAATACAGAAGTCAGTCTACATAATGCACTTGGCATTGGTGATATTGGGAGATCCCAAAGGAGAATTGCAGGAACGATCACATCCTAGAACAGAGAAGAAAATGACGGAATCTGTCAGACTCTATGTCTGTCAGGAGCTCCATGGGATTAGCCAAACCCATCTGTCCCCTTTCTGTAATGGAGGATTCCCCATTTTGTGTGAATCCATCACCAAGAATGACCTCCAAGGATGATATTTGAACTTTACCTGCATTAAATAAAACTAGAACATAGCAACACATGACCTTTACAGATCACATTAACTAGAAGAATGGTACACATCAGCTTGGAAGTCAGCATAGAAATGAGCAATCTTGGTCAGGTTTGGCTCTACTAGGTCAGTAAAGATGATTTTAAACAGCATGGTCCCAGCCAAAACTGCAATGTTATTTTACCATACTTTATTTAAAACAGTTTGAATATCATGATCACATTTCAATGTTAAGTACATTTTTAGTACAGATAAACTCCAGAAGTTACTGCATAGACTCCATGAGTATATATTCTCTTTCCTAAGACAAAATAAAGGAGGAAAATAAATTTCCTCTAAAAAAAACTCTCAAGTTACACAAACAGTTAATTCAACGCTGTATTATCTAAAACAGCAACCTCTAAACCATAGCTATTTCTCGTACTCTTAGGAAAAGTCCTCTACACAGAGCTGCAGGCCCAGCCACACTCTGGCCTCATGAACAGTGTGAGTTCCCACTGCATTACACACGGCCCCAGAGAGAGCACACGTTCCAGTTCTGTACCGTATCTCCTGTGACTGTAGTCACAAAGCAATGAAGCAACTTCACTCACTCCCAAGGAACTTTGTAAAGAAAGGGGAAGATCTCTCTACAGGTAGTGGGAGGAGGGCAGGATTTTCTCCCTTTTGCTTTTCCCTAGAGTATGAGCAGACAAGCTAATGCAATCAGCATTGACTCATTTGCTTGTACTCTCCAGCACAGTGAGCTGTGGGCTCTTGGGTGATCTAGTGGCAGGATGTCACCTTCAAAGGCTGGAATTGATTGACAGGACATGCTATGAGTGAAGAGGTTACCCTTCAATTATTATAGGTGAGCATCTCTCTAAAGCATTCCTTTAAATCCAACCTATTACAGCACTTTACCCAGCTGGGGAATTTTAAAATATATATTTCTTCTACGGAGTAAACCAGCACTTGCTTTGAAAAAAAACCCACTTGCAACAATTATTTGAACTTTAAAGGTTTCAGGAGTATTTCCTGTAACTGTGATCTATTCAGCAGCAGATCAAATGCTACAAAAGTCTAGAGAGCCTGCATTTTACAATTTATATTCCTGCACTGACAAGCTCATCTAGAAGCAAGCACACGACTATTCAGAGCTTTCACTTGAATCAGGAAAGGTTATTTCACAATCCAGAGGCACGAAACACAAACATCACGAACATCTCTTCAGCTTATTCTTCTCCCACAGAAGAAGAAATAACTCCTTTTAACTAAGTGGAAAGAATTACTTAATAAAGTCTACTTACTAAGGTGTAGTAGGCAAGGAGACTCTTAAAAGACCAGTGCCTAAATATACAATACTTGAGTATCTGTGTTTTCTTTCCCTCCTCCTCCAGCACTGCTATTGTTATCTTTGCTTTTCACTTCTGGCTTAGATGCAAGAAAGCAGCAGACTGAAGTCTGCCATCCTCTGCACTGCATGAGAGTGGATTTCAAAGAAACACAGTTTCCCAGGCCAAATTCTGCTCTATTTTTGTCAATATAAGCCTGGTGTAACTCTACCCCTCACTAAGCCATTTCTGTACTTACACCTGTATGTCTGAGAGCAGCCTGGGTTTATGATCCCCTTTTCAGACAACTGCTGCTGTCCCAAAAGGGATGGACACCAGAAAAACCTTCACTACTACTTCACATATAAGAAGTCATAAAGAGTGTAAGTTTGGATGGCCTTTGAGGAGTCACCCAAGTTGCACCTCTGTTTTAGGCAGGTTCAGCTCTCCCCAAGTCATTCCCAACAGGAGTCTGGGAAAAGCCTCTTAAAAGTCTTAACGTAACAAAGGGTTGGTACTGGAAAAAGCATTACCCTGACTCATTTCATTCTTCTCTGGGCTAACCCAGCTTCTTCTGTCCCCACAGCACAGTTAGGAAAAACCTGTGGAGCATCCACTACTCTGTGCCCGTGGTGCTCATTTATGAGCACTGCAGACAAGGTACCTCTTGCTAGAGCTGGGATGTGGCTGCTTGGTGTTTGGAACAGAGTCAAGTGGGGCAGAGATGCTGCTCACCACGTTGCTAAGAAGGAAAAAGGGGGCAAACCCCAGTGGTACCAAAAGTCCAAAAACTACCTGAACCAGCGTGGGCTGATGATGATCTCAGCCACAGATGAAGCTTCAAAGGGGAGCTGTCGCTGCACTGCTTTTACCAGAAGGAGCCTTCTATTAATAAACTCTGTTAAACCATTTGACATTAAAATGCAGAGCTGCTTTTAAAGGATCAAAGCATTGAATGTTAGTTATTAGAATTGTTAAAATGACACTTTCCCTCTGGTCCTTTCTTATTATTAATAACAGTAGCTCCCCAAATGTCACCGGCTAAGCAGGGGCTGCCCCTGGAATGCATTTAAGTCACAGTGAAGTTATCACCATAAACTGCCAGAATTCAAAGGAAGCAGTCAGTCCCACAGCCACTACGAACACAAGGGAAATTTCACTTTTCACATCTACTATTCTGATTTGAGAGAGGGGATTCTAGTCAAACTCCAGCCCTCACCCCATTTATATTTAAGCATACCAGAGGAAAAAGTGATGCAAACATACCATAGAGGTAGCGTACAAAAGAAGTAGGTGAGATAAAAGCATTTCTTCTGTTCACAACATCTAGAATACCAGGTAAAACCACAATTCTGCCAGGAAGTTTTCAGTGAAATACTGCTTAGTAATTGCACTCATTACGCTGTCTACTTTGGGGATTAATAGGAAAAACCAAACCACTTTTCTTCAAATTCATGGCATAACAGTTAGCTACATGTGATTTATGGAAGCTCAGATGAAGCTGAGGAAGAATAATTTCATGTATGTCATGTCAATGAGATAGAATAAACTTTGCTGGTAATCCATGAGAGACAAGAATGCTCAGTTAAAAGAGAGAAGGAGTGAGAGAACACATGCAGCAAATTAATTACAGTTGGTACAGTTCTTTCTCCTACAAGCCACATTTGCAGTTCCTGAACAACAGTACACTGCCTGAAGCAATACAGTATTTTCTGCATCATAGTGAGAACTTAAATGCTGCTCTTTTGTATTTTCAGAACGGAGGATGAAACAAAAAGACTGGCAGGATGAGTGCATGCTTCAGAAAAAGATGTGTACTTATGATACGACTCCCTGTAGTTTGAAAAGAACACAAAACCCTATCTGCTACCGGCCATAAAGATGTTTCTCTGCATGTGCTGCCTGATGAACATTTGGATAAGAATCAGAGCCAGATCTTGAGAATCACCCATGCAGATCTGAACACAACTCACTTGCTAGACTGCCACAGCTGGATGCCCAAGTGTTTGTAAAGGCTCAAGCAGTAGCAGTTAGGCACTTAGATGGTGAGTTTATGTGCAAATGCCATTTTAGAAAAGACCCATACCAGAAAACACTTCTATGGAATACAAGGCTAAGAGTAAATGTATTTTGACACGAACAAACTAAATGAAATTCAGCATTATGCTGTATCATAATCTTTTAATAACGACCTCCAAATATTTTTTTTTTCAATTATCTGACAGGTATTTGTGCATTTCCAACATAGGGGTATTGCAATGGTTCTCATTAAAGTATGATCATTTTTGTAGTGGTTTAGCATGAAGTCAAATGATGTGTCTACTGTTCCATAACGAGCATTGTTCAACAAACAGATTCAGTGAGGAAACATAGCAGCGAAAATAGCAGTGATTCTCTTATACATGTGTATCATTTCTGTACAAGCAGGCAACAAACCAACTGGTCCTTGTTCTTTGGTTTAGTTGCTCATCTGCCTGGAATTATCCAAGAAAGGCAGTGGCACTGGAAAAAGCAACAGTCGACTGCTCTGATGTTATTGACCTCTTTCCCATACCTGTAACATTTCAAACATAAATATGCAAAGTGTAGATGCTTAGTGGCCTACATTTACCTAAGGTCACTTCTACCAGGATACTCTCTGGACCATCTAGCACCCCCGAAAAGCTATTTGCAGAAGAACAACTAGTGCCCCATGTATTCCGAAGCATTTTTCTGAATAGATTACTGCAGAAAAGAAGTTCAACACGTTCTTTGCAACAACAACAAATGTAAACCTTATTGTGTGGCTGCATGGTACTGTCTTAGTTGCCAGCTGGATTTAAACCACGACATATATATAAGCAATCTGATAAGCAAAGCTTAAAATAACATTACTACTGAAAGCTTAAAAGCTGGTCTACTTCAAGTTGAATTATTTTCAAAGATTTAAGTTGAATGTTTTCAATTCAATAAATTCATTCATTTGCTTCAGCAAAAGATTTTCAAGCACACACTTGAGCAAGTAATTAGTTCCACAGAAGTAAAAGATTTTACATAGGTTTAATAATAACATAACACTGTAACGAATCAAGAATGACCTCCAGAAATCCAAAGTGCTTCAAGTGCCAAAACCCCAAACTACTTAATATGCTAAGGTAGGACATCTTGGAATGATGCAAATCATTTTCATCCAGCGAGACAGACTCAGCATGTATCCACCTGTAATCTCCCAGATTAAATTAGTGACAAGTGAGCTCTTCCACTGTACCCTCACTGCAACAGGAGCATTAAGATTCACATACAAAGAGACAGTATTCAAGCGAAATGTGTTCTTAACACCAGTTCCAACAACCCCATGGAAAGCAAGATTTAAGTCAAAGCAAACTTAAGAGACAACATTACCCCAATGACTATTCACTGCAGAAACAGAATCCCTTCAGCACTTATTTTTTTTATACTGCTGCTGATTACCCTGTGCAGAGGAAAAATGCTCCAGTGCTTTGTGTTGTGTGGGTGATGCTCCCATTTCCCAGCGGAGTTTGGTTCAACATTTATAGAAGGGGTAAAGTATTCTGAATTGGCTTCTATCAGTAAAATGACTCAGTGATCACTGTGCAAGTGGGAGGACTTCAAGCATTTGACATTGCTTCTCACATTCTTGCTGTCATAAATGCAAATGTTAGGGAATTTAAACTCGTTCCTATCTTGTCATTTTAAAATCCTAAAGGGACCTTTGATCACTCAGTGGCCTGTTAAATATTTAGCAGTCAGGAAGAAAGGATTTTTTTTCCTTCTGTGATGGTTTAACTGGTTTAAAATCTAATACTGCTTCCTTTATGTGAATACAATGTATCAACATTTGCCCACCATTTTCGTCAGAGAAAAAAAAATCCCTTCCATTAAAAATTGATCTGCCTTCTAAACTAATGAAAAAAGAAGACAGAAGTAATATAAACAGACAGAAGATATGACTGTGAACCCCACAAACTACATAATTTATATGCACAGAACACACATACATCTTGGGGGCTTACAAAATAGATTTTAATTACTCTGTTCCTCTTCGAAGCTAATGCCAATACTGGCTGGGGACATGCTCAACTCACTGAAGGCAGCACTGCCACTATCCTCTTCAGAGGTGTAGGGCTTTGGTCCCGAGGGCACCAATACCCTACTGCACTGGAACCTGTTAGCCCCACTGAAGTGCATGTGATTGTTCTCATGGTAATATTCATCACACTCCATGAGGAGACGTGTCTCTCCGACTTAGGAGCTGAAATTAAGCACCAGGGAGCACTGAGCTGTAACCAGCCCTGTTGCTCTGGCTCAGCTCTGCTAGCAGCCTAAGGAGAGATGGCTCCTGCACCCACCCACACAAACCCTCTCCCGTGCTTGTTAGCATGCCTGTTATATTAATGACTCATCTTCATCGTAAAGCACCAGCTCAGACTTTTCATTAATCACCTGAAGTGTGCTGGCTTCTGCAGTTTGCTCAGAGCCCCCACTCTATGAATAATTCAGGCTTCAGCACTACAAACACAGGGAAGCAGTTTGTGGGTCAGGCCCTGCACTTCAGCAAGGGCTTCGTAACTTCACAGAAAACACCTTATGGTCAGAATCGGTTTTTTTCAACCCAGTGTTGGGTAATTCCTGGGTATTTGCTATGAGCCAAAAAAACTGCTTTCAAAATGTGATTTTTAAATTGCATGGGTGGCCAGCAGGTCACTGCTGGTGCATTCCCAGTGATAGGCTCAGACAGAGAACTAGTCCTGTACTACAGCCCAGTCCACCTTTCCTGTAGAAAAACCACTGACTAGCTTGTTCAACAGTATGGAAACCTAGAGTAAAAAATGAATGCAGTGTACTGCAAATTGATTTATCCTTCAGGGGAAGAGAAAAAAAATCCCTCAAAATACTCTGAAAAAGGCTCTGTATGTGTTATGAGAACGAGAAAGTCACTGAGAAGAGCTGCAGGTTGTGGGGAGGAAGCACTGACTTTCGATGGACTGTGGGCACTTCCTCCTGCATCCCAGCCAACACCAGATTACATTCATAGTTCCTTCTTTACGTCTCTTTGAATTTCAATTAACTGCTTCTTAATTATTTCTGTAATAACTTCATTTTATCCCATTTTACAGATGACCTTTTTTAACGCTAACTACAAAGTAATATGGCTTCCTACTCTAGCTTAAAATGGGCTTCACACAAATAAACACCAGGGCAAAGCGCGCTGTTAGCAAAAACTAACAGCCTAGAACTGATGTAAATTTATGTCCACCCACCGGTTAGCCCATCAGTTTCTTCTCTTATAAAATGTCAAAGCACCTGTCAATCATGCAGACAATGTGAGAGGCTTCACCACAGGGACTAAAAGAACAACTCCCCCTTCAAACTTCTCACACCGATAAGGGAACCATTCGATACAGAGGTTAGAGCCCAGACACACTGGATATGTACCAGGAACTTGGCAAATATGTGAGCAATGCATCAAGGCTGTACCACGCCTTGACACGTCACTTCCTTAAAATACACACTAGATACCACATAGGGGGTATCTATCCAGAACCACGTACTTGGCAGGTGTACACCAGCCAGTTGCACTGACTTTAGACCCCATGATTGATCACTTATCATGACAGATTGCTTATCTACCAAGACTATTTGTATCTTTTGGAGCACCAATTTCCAGATAGCTGGTTAACTTCATTTCAGGAGATGTGCCTTGTTGAAGCCAAAGGCACAGATCTTCATGTATAGCCCTCTCCACAAAGGAAGGGGACAGCATCTTCCCTGGCTGGGACTGAACCTACAAAAGCTTGTAATACTACAAAGACTGGATGCAGCAGGTTAAGTGGATAATTCACTTGTATCTTGAAAACACTACTCAATTTCCTCCCATGGGACAAGTGTCTGCAGCTACCCTAAAGGAAGTGTTCATTCCTTCTTTCCTTGCCTGCCTAAAATAAATACCTTTCTGGCACAGAACACAACCTACTTTTAGACATGCTACATATGAGCAATACATTTTGCTGTAAGACAACAGACTGAGACCTGAGCTCATGGCAGCAAAGGGCAGCCCACAGCTGACAACACTCACAGATCAGCTGAGCTCATGTCTCAGGCGGCATTGCTTTTCTGCCTGAAATATATTTTGTTTCCCCTGCTGCTTTAGGTTTTTTTTTTTTGATTTTGCACTTTAGGATCACTAAGTACAAACCCAGCAGCCATGTGCTGCTGCCCCTCCAAGTCCCAGCTCCTCTGGTGAATGGCTCCTCAGTGAGGACCTCACGACCCTCACCTCACTGTGCTTTTCACCTTGGCTAAGAGCAGTCCAAGCCCCGTCAGCACTGACCTGTTGTAAGCAATGTTCTCCTGTTACATGGGAAAATGTCCTGGTTCAAGGGTCCACTTTTGGAAGTGATGAAACTTCTCTCTTCTACATCCCCAAAGGACTACCTGCCTTGCTCCAAGCCACAAGTTGCACTGTCAACCATCATTGCTGGATGGTTGACAGTGCAACTCCAGCATGCTGGCCCAGTAGTTGAAAACTACTAAAAGGCACTGCTGAGCAAACCTGTAAAACCAGTCATCACTCCAGCTTGGGGAACATCAATGCTGTGGCTTCACCATGTCGACTCTACATTTTAGTTGACTCAAAGACTTGAAATCTCAGTAAACCATCCAGTGAGTGTTTAAGTGTCCCAGCACAGGAAGAGTATCATGAGAATACTGAAGGAGCTTTCTAGTTCAAATAAAACAACTTTTTATTTCCTCCCATAATACATTGCTTTAGTCAGGGCAATTTGACACTGTTCAAAAGCCCATATTCAATCAACACCAGTTAAAAGTTGTATTTCTACATGGGAACTTAGAGTAATTAACTTCAGCAGCTGAGCTTGTTAAGGACACTTTCCTGTCCAACACTCTCACACCACCTGAGCTGGGACTGAGGCCCCTTCATAGCTACACCCCCCACACTCACACAGCCAGAACAGGTTTCCTCACCAGCCCGACCCCAGGATTCCCACAGCACAGTCTCAGATGTCTCCATCTTTTAAGTACCTTAGTTGTGGTATAATAACAAAATTACAGCTCAACCTGGTGTCTCTGAGGAGGGACTCAGAGCAAAAGAGCCCCTGGGCTTTCACACCCTCACAGTCTAAGGGCAGGAAAGTCCAGAACCATCAGCTCCTGCTGTGTCCCTGAGTGTCCGGTCCCCTGGCTGCGCCACAGGTCCCTGTGCCCTTTGTTCTGCAAAGGGTCAGCACTTCATGGCCTCCTGCCTGGGGCTCGGGCTCCTGTCCCCAGAGCTGAACCTGAACCTCTCAGCCTGTAACTCAGCTGTACTGCATCTGTACCCTGAGCTACCCGCACACAAGCTTGCCAAAATGCTGAGTGAACTCACTCTGCAGAAACTCCAGACTAAGTTTCCACTGGAAAGTTTTGCTGTATTAGCGGTACACGTTGGGGTCATGAAACCAGTCTGTCTTTATTGTTATGTTTATACCCGCACCAATTTTTGCAATGCAATTCTTGCAACGCAGTTCTTCCACCAGTATAGCATATTCTGAAAAACTTTCTCAATTTTTTTTTTTTTTACTATAAAAGCTTTGTTGACATTTGGGATGAAGTTCCTCAGAGAGCTCTACCAATATCTGTCTACCTTCTAAATTTAATCTGTCTTCAGACATCTATCACATCCTCCCATGATACACACAGAATCTGTTCAAGCTTTTCATACAGTCAGTGACAGATTTAACTCTGTGTTTGCCAGACTGGGAATGGTATAGATGTGCCTGCACTTCTCTGACAACATTTCTGTCCTTTCTAATAAATTATTAGACTGTATAGCTACTTGTTGTCTCCCAACACCACGTAACTGCTGAGAAAGAGCCTATTTCGAAGTTTGTAAAGTGCACGAGCAAAAAAAGGCCCTCTGATGCTTGTTCTTTACAAACTACACAGCAGGAAGCAGCTCCCAGTCCCTTCCCTGGACAACCTCTCCATTTCCCAGACTGCTTCTTGAGGTTCACTTGGACGTGTCATGTGCTTTGCACTGCTACAAAGCAAAATAATCCCAGAGGATTGCCATGGTTTTGAAGTCAAGGGCATGCCATGTTTACTTGTGATTTCTGTTGTCTTTGGGAAGCTCTGGAAAGAAAAGTAAAAAATAAAATGCTCACTGCTGATACAAAGCAGTGCCAAGTGCAAATGTTCCCACACGTGCAGAGGCACTCTGGGTACCAGATGTGACCATAACAGTGTCTCTGCTTTGAAAACATCATGATTATTCTCACTACCTTTTTTTTTTTTTTTTGAGAGAAGGAAAAGGTTTAAAATCAGGTAATGTTCTTCAAAGGACTACATTAGAGATGCAAAGATAAGCTAAGCACTCAAAAAATCATGAAACACCATCTGCTCTCTTTTATCTTCTAATGTCTATCAGCATCACCAGTGTTGCCAACATTAGTCACCCTCCTCATGATATTGGGTGTTTTTCTTATGCTCTCAGCTCTCATAATCAAAGTTATACAATAGCAGTTTATTTAAAATAAACTAAAAAAATCCAATACATTGATGCCTGAGAAAACTAGTGCAAGTCAGCAGCTCAGAAAAGCGAGTTAAATCTATTTAGATAGAATTAAACCGCTAAAATTTGTTGTGATATTAAGTATACTCCAGGTCCTATCTTTCAGAGTAGCTCAGCTTCCACAGGGGTACCAAATGGATAACCACACTTAAGAACCAAGGTAGCACACTGAATCTCTGAAAAATCTGCTTTTAACTATGACCATAGCATACCCAAAAAATCTGCTGCAAGCCGCATTTTTACACAGCCACAGCTCATGACAGAGAAGTCAACTGAACTCTGTGCCTTTGGAAGCCAGGCAATACTCAAACACTGAGCCCCACATTGATTATAGTCTCATTCTCTCCTCACATGAGCGTCCAGGAGAACAAGTGCAGCCTCTGCCTCTCTTGCCAACTTTACGCTGTCAGGATTACATCTTACTCAGCTGCTTCACACAGCTTTTATTTTTATATATAGCGAAGAAAATTTTTGCTATTCTGCAACACAAAGTATGTCACTGCCACTGCCTGCTGACACCAGGGTGCAGCTCATGACAAGTGCTGTAAGCACTGGAAAGGCACCAGCAGACCTCGGCTGGCAGGAGGAGCAGGGCAGCCCAGGGAACGCTGCTCACAGGTGTTTTTCAACAACTCCACACAGCTGAGCTGGGACCCAAATGATTTGGGTCCCTTTGTATGTAGCCAGCACCTGGGAAACACGTCCATTATGCCCTGTTCTCTCTCCATCCCATCCCTAGCGTAAGTGCCAACCAAAACCTCATGCTCATCCTTGGCATTTAATAAGATCCAAAGTTTTTAACTCCATCATCCTTCTCCTCCTGGGGCTGCATTAAGCGAAAGCGTTCTGTTCTCTGCACGCACGCTACAGGCTGCATCTTCACGGGAGGCTCTGTGACTCACGGCTGACTCATGCGAGACCTGTACCACCAACAGCATCGATCACAGCCAGAAAACAGAGTACTTGCCCTCAGGTTAGAAGCTATTTTAATGCCATGGGTGATAAGGAAGAAATTCGCTCAAGCCGAGGTAGCTGGCGCAAGGAGACTTGAAGGAAGGTGATGCTGCCCTGATCCCCACAACCTGCACTCAGCCCAAGCACTGGGGCTTCCTCAAGAAAGATTAAACTAACAGTACCCACCAGGTCAACTAATTTAATGAAAGCACCCTGGCACTCAAATCCCACCGAGGACTTTTGCACACACACACTGGAGTTCAGGTACCCACACAGAAGAATGAACCCAAGCACACACTTGGTCCCTTACACGAAATCAAGTCTTTCTGGCACTGTGATTTGTGCAAGACATTTTTCAAAGTTTTGTGTCTTTTCCTATCTATATTTTCCAGTATGAAATAGCAAAGTTAGTAATTTTCTTAGTNGGGGAAAACCAGGATTTCAGAACATTTGAGTATTTCTTACAAAGTCACCTCCCTCTCTCCTTCCAGCCTCAATAAAACAAAGCCATTTCTCCCCCACATTTAAAACCACCGAGCTCATTAACTACTTAATGAGTTTTGTGCTTTCCTGCTGCACAAGCAGCAAGCCTCAGCCTACTTTCCAAGTTACAACTTCTTTATGTTGTCATTTCTAATACACAGTTTTGTGCACAGAGGTTTCCTGAAAGCCATGTGGGCCATGACATGTTTCTTCACAGTGGGAAATCAAGAAATTGGTAGGAAAGCAGCACTAAAATTAAAATATTTATTTGTTATGTCAAACAAAACTTACAGCACCCAACCCAGAAATTCCTTATTATTTTACACTAGATTAAGAAAGCACAGGCAAAATGTGTAAAATAGTGGAAATAGAAAGTTTGAAACCTTATAGGGTATATTATATTTACCAATACAATCTAACTGCACAGTAAAGCAAAACCGCTTAAGCATCTGACATGTATCATTATAGTTTATCCACTGTAAGTAACTCTGCCACTGGAGACAAGAAATTGCAAGTTGCCTGTAGGGAATTCTTCTGGATGAATTATCAGAGGGTGGTTGAATATTCAAAACAAGACACATTTTAGAAACCTATTTCTCAAAGAATATCATCTTTAGTTAGTCCTTCCGGAAAACCAGGCCAGATTTTTAATTGTGTATCTGTCAGTGCAGATCATCTAAATCAATCATTTAAATTATGCTTAGTTTTTAGACATTAGTTTTGAGAATGAGAAGAAAGAGGAGAGATCATGAGATGATCAGCTTGGTTGATCTCTGGTCGCTACTGCCAGTAGAGCTGTTAGGGGGAAGCAGACAAACATCCACACGTGCAGGATTCCACCTTTTTAAGCTACGACAAATCAGATCCAACAACGACCTGGGCAGCATTCAGCAGCTGCCATTAACAGTGGTCACCAATACATGTCTAGAAAGGCATCTTTGAACTAGCCAACTTCCAAACTACAACAGCATTTCAAGAGGAAAACAAACATCTCTTATATTGTCACTTTTTCAAGTTTATATTTTACCTGATCAAAACCACATAAAGCTAACATGCTTGGCACCAAGCAAAAGGCTCACATCCAAAGTCAGTGCCACTGCTGCCAAAAACTTAGTCAGTTTTGGATTGAGCCACGTGTTTGAAAGCTTTTAAAGACTAGAGCTGTCATTTGTGTCATAGGCTTAACAGTCTTGGATGCTTAGAAATTATAATAAAAAGCAAAATATGATGCTGTTAGCCTAAACACAAGTTATCTGAGTCATCTGAGCTTGTCATTGCCAGAATTCTTAACTATGTTAGTGCAGGTGAAAGCAGTTAGGAAACAGCAGTGACATTAGAAAGTATCATAATTTCAGGAAGCAGTCATACAGCAGCTGAAGAAAAGGCCAGTGGCAGCACCTTTCTCCACATCCCCAATCCTTCAATTACCCTGTGGTGAACCGTGGGGAAATCACAACCTTGGTCCTAGGTGGAAGAGGGTATGTGGTGGACAGTGAGGAAGAGCAGAGGAAGTGGTTTTTAAGAATAACCATGTAAGCAGAGTCTACAAACCACCAGCAAATAGCTATAGAAGAACAGCAAGAAAAACCAAGAATGAGTCCCTGGCACAGGCAAAAATGTATGGTCCTATCTTTTTGAAGTAATCTTCCTGATTGGAAAAGTCAAGCCAAGTGTCTTGTTGCCTGTGAAGTGGGAATAATTAGGGATCCTACACAGCCACTTCCCAGCAACACCTGCACGAAGGGGAAAATAGCTTCTTCTCCTATCAACTGCAAAATAGTTTTTTTTAGAATAAATTTATCCTGACACTCAGAAGTTCACAGATGTATATTTCTTTTCCTTCTTTAAAACAATGATGTACTTAAATACAGAAAACAATTCTATTTAGGCTAGTTGGTATCTAAGAATTTGGCATAAAAACAAAGAAAAGAACACATGTAAACGAAATGCTTAAATACCATAGGAAAAACTCTTTTGAGATCTTACTGGGTTAAATCAATATGAGAAAAGGAAAGAACAAGCAAAAGCTATCTTTGTATAGCAAAAGCTATCATCCAACTACCATGGTATAATGAAAGGAAGTGTCTCAAAGTAGGTTTGATGAAACTATTAGTCCTTGGTTTTGATCACTGTTTCTCTAGAGATTCTGATGGGATATAGGTGAATTAAGTGAGGAAAGGGATCTCTCAGCTATTCAAAACCACAAAGAAATAAATAAAAGCAAAACCCCAAAGCTAGTAAGACATCTTCTTACATTCAATCCCTCTTCCCATCACTTCCATGTAATGCTTCAATTTTTAACTTTTTCCTTTTTCCTAATGTTACCATTATGTTACCTATGAGCTCCAGTTATTGGGGAGCTTCATCTTCACTTAATCACCTTCTGGCCAATAGATCACCCAGGGCTAACTTGTCTTGCATGGGAATGACTTTTGGGAAGAGTGGTGCTCAAGGTCTGCCATGGAGTTAGAGAGATGAAACAAAGTCTATACACTTCTCAGGCACACCCATGAATTTTAGCCTCCTGAATGCTTTACTAAGCACTGTGCTGATGTTCACCTCTGCAGAAGTCTTCCTTTTGCTTACAATGGCATGCCAAGCTCTTGTATTTTACACAATAAGGCAGAAACATTCTACAAGCTCTGCAGGTAGGCAAACAGACTTATTAGATCTCCAGTAATTAAACGCAAAGCTGCAGCAAGTTTATGATAGACCAGAACTGTTCCTCCTACTTCTCCAGCAGCCTCTGTCCATGGACCTGAATTTCAGAGTAGCTCAAAGTTCATCCCAGGCACTTTAAGCTCTGGAGTTAAAAATTAATTTTGCCTAGCAACGTGCCCTTAAGTTATCTTACTTTCATGGAAGTTGTTTCAGTGATCCTTTTTGTTACAGAAGCAGCTTGGGCTCAGTATCAGCCATTTCATTTACAACTAGTACTGAAAGAACCTGGAAGAAGGTTCACTTGATCCATTGAACCCTGAATTTTCTTCCCTGCTTCCTGCACTAATCCTTAACTGAATATCACTGTCCCCATTTCCACCAGAAAAACAATTCATGGAAATTACTTGCTTTTTACAATACAACACAATATATTAATTTCTGATTTTCTTTTGACATCTGTGAGGATGCACAGAGTTCACTATGGGGTCACCAGCTGCAAATGTCACTTCCCATATTTTTGTGGAGCTTCTCTTGACTGTGTGCTTGTCTGCCACCAGGGAAGTTATCCTGCACTATTGTCAGTAGCTCTGCTTGTTCCCAAGGACAGAACATCTAATTGTTAATGATTACATGTCCAAAATTCACCGGCTTCATAACTACACTCCAACTCAACTAAAGATGCTTTAAAAAGCCTTCACATATTCTATCTTCCCCAGTTTCACCCTATAAAAAATTTGTCCTTTGAACTCCTTCATCTTCTATGAAGAAAACCCTCATGCATGTGCTTCACACACACAGCTTCCTCCCAGTCCTCAGCAGGGAAAAGGGACATTAATCTTATGTACAGAAATAAGTTTTCCTCATTTAAATGGATTTTCAGTGGGAGCCATATGAAACTTTGTGTATCACCCAAATAATGTGGTTCAGGATGAATATTCCCTTTTTGTTTTGGTTTTTTGCCCAAAACTCCTGTTGTTCCTGAAGAAAAAGGAAGCCTTAAATTGTTTTTCGGCCACATTCTCCACTCTGGATACCCTGCCAGGTCTTTGCTGATCACTTTCTATGCTGACACTTTTATTTTTTTTGCTTGTTGAACTGATGTTTTTGTACTATATTCACAGGCTGTTCTTTGGAAAAATGCAGATTGTTTTCGCAGTCACACAGCTCCCATCATTGCCTTAGCCACAAGTTGTGTATCTCTGGTTTGGCCACATCCCCTCATTACTTAGTGTAATTTATGAACTCTGATATTCATTCAGCTCCCATGCTTTCAACCGGAGAAAAACAGCCCACCAAATTCTTGCAGGAACTACACTACCTGTCATTCTTTCTGTAATCCCTGGCACCCTTAAGGTTCACTGCCCCTAAAAGAAGAAGAAAAATTAAGGCGGAGAGCATGCAACATCAGTGGGTTCCCTTCTGCTCAAATGACTATGTGAGTTTATTTTCTGTTCCTGCAGGAAAACCTGGAATTAGTTCCTCAGGGTGTAGCTAAGCATATCACCTGTGATTTGCATGTTCCTCCTTGGGGCATTGGGTGGCCATGCCACAACAGCAAAGCTCTAGGACCAGGCTTCACCAGACAGCTGATGCTGACTTCAGGTTGTTCACAGTACAGTTATGCTGGCAGAAGATGCAGTCCCAGGTTTTAGTGGTGCAGTGATTTCTCTTACAGTTTCCAGCAGGAGGCATAACTCATAACTAGGATGTTCACAGAAGAGATTTTTGACACACATTGTGGCCATTTTTTATGTCCCTGCTACCTCTATTTGAAATCTCAGTTTGTCTTGATTCTTTTTGAGTCAGAATCCTTAGGAGTTTCTCAGGTCATTCAAAAAAATTACCAAGAACCCTAATAAAATTAGCAGAATTATGTATCAAATTTTATTTTAATGGGGAATAAGTTAATTGAAACAAAGATGCTGAACTCTTAGGCAAGCGCAAAGGAAAATATTAAGTCAACAGGGTGAAAAGCTCATCTCCTCAACTTCCAAAGTAGGAAGTTTCTTTTGTCCTAGTGGCTACAGCTACAGCCTTTAGAAAAATCTCAATTTTATATGCTCTTTGCTTTCTCTCACTCACTCTGTGGTGGTCAAACTGTTAGTATTTAAAATCGATGGGTCTGGCTAAGAAGTTTATCTTACCTAAAAGAACATTCCTTTTGACTAAAAGCTAGCCGTCCATGAGGGTTTCCAACTCCCCACTTCTGAGCTAGGGTAACACCAGAGAGGGGGGGGACACCATCTCAGTGTTCTCTCACTAGGGCCACAGTGAACAGGGTTTCTGTCTGACCTGCCCTCAGTTGCACTCGCACTGTTACGCTCTTGGCGTCCCCGGACC
The DNA here is from genome assembly GCA_013397975.1 of Machaerirhynchus nigripectus. Taxonomy (NCBI): domain Eukaryota; kingdom Metazoa; phylum Chordata; class Aves; order Passeriformes; family Dicruridae; genus Machaerirhynchus; species Machaerirhynchus nigripectus. The sequence goes on along the minus strand of VZRQ01000114.1, from coordinate 1,797,211 downwards.
CGCTGACAACTCTGTACCACATTTGTTTGGAACACAACAAAATCCCATCTCTCTCAGAGGCCCGAACAAACGAGACCAGTGACCTTATTTCATTTCCTTTTCCCCAAAGCAGCACTAATTTCAGTGCTGCATTGTAGCTGGCAGAACAGTACGTCTTACAAACGAAGCAGTGAGAAATAGCATTCCCAACGTCATATTGCATAATGCAAGACACTGAGATTTACTATGTTATTCACGAGCCTTAACACACTGTACTCATCTATTCACAGAGCACTGAATCCCCCTTTTTAGAAAAGGCTCCTACATGTCCCATGCTAACAAAGATGACATTTACGAGTTTTACCGTGAGTCTTTTTTCTCCTCAACTAATTTTGTCGTGGTAGGAGTATGTCACTTATTTATGGCATGCATTTGGGTGGAGTGTGGGGTTTTAATCACCAGCTCGAGCAATTTTTGTTGGTGGACATTTTGGCCAAGGCTGTGCTCATTTAAGAGTGGTTCAGAATTAGTAACATTGGGCAGCCCAGCTGGAAGCACTCCAGGAATACCTGTTTCAGGACACTTCTAATTAACCTCAGATTAGACAGTTTGAAGTTAGAATCCTAATTATGGGTCACTCAACAATTGCCTTGGACAGTGACCTAACTTTTAATGCTAAAATGACATCATCTATTTTATTGCTGCTGAGAAGGAAACAAAGTAATTAGTTGGTGCTTTTTGACACGACAACCAGCAATTTAAGTTTCTTTTACAGCGAAATAGTCGGAATTGCCAAGTTATCTGCAAATAAATCTTCATTAAATTGCTTCTCTGCTGCCAAAAATAGGCCCCCGTTGCACAGAAGGCAGAGGCTGATGGGAGAGAACTGTATTATTAAAAGCTAAAGTGTGTATGTTATTCCACTTTCTCATGCAAACATTACTTCTCTTTCACAGCCTTAGAGACAAAGTAAGAGCATCCCATTTGAAGGAAACCTTCCCTCCAGTTGCCTTAGAGGAAGAAGTAAAATAACTAGTACAAGCCTACACAAACAAAGTGAAAAAAAACCCCAAGCCCCCAGAAGTGAAATACCTTAGACTTTCTGAAAGCCTAGTTACCTTGTGACCAAATTTTCCATCAAATACCTGACCAGATCTTTAGGCGGTCCAAAATGAGCATCGATGAAAGTGAAGTGACAACCACTGGCACTTCACAAACAATAAGCCAGCAGTCTGGGTGGGGATTTGAGAACTGCACCAGAGGCACTAAAACTGTTCTCACAGAGAAGATCAGTAACTCTCCCACTGATTGCAGTGGCCAACAACTGCACACAGCTGAAAATCCTGCTCCTGGATGGAAACAGAAGCATATGCAATAAAACACAAGAGCAAATCTTGCCTGACAAGATTGCTTCTTTTGCAAAGAATCATAAAATTAGGGGATTAAAGGTGCACAGTGAAATTAATCTGGTTAGATTTTAACCAGACAGCTGGTGGTGTATCTCAAAAATCTTAATTTAAAAACTAATTCAAATTCATTTGAATAAAAAACAAGGCCTTTTGAATTTAGGCTCTAAAGAAAGAATAACAATAAATGACAGTGTTTCAGTTTGAAGGAAGGTATCTCATCAGTTACTAAAAGGATGTTTTAAAAATATCTTCCTTAAAAGATCTGTGATAGAAAAGACAGCATACTAGTCACAGATTTAGAAGTGGTAATGAAGTGGAATAAATTCTGATTACCGGAAGCAGAACAGGAACACAAATATCTAAAAACTGAATCTCAAGCATAAAACTCCCAAAATTTATCCCAAAAATAATTTGTTCATAAGCTTAAAATTCCACTTAAAAAAAAAACCCAACCCAACTATTTGTAGCAGGAAATTTTGAAAATGTGAGCCAAGTCTAACTGTTACATACATGTGTAAAATCCCAGAAATACCCAGATGACAGCTCAGAGATGCCACATCTCCCTTTCACTTCCGGCTGTTAGTCATAAAACTAAGAACGACAGTTTAAAGGTCAGCAAAATTAACTAACTATCTCAGTAAGTCTTGCTGCAAAACCAGCGTCCAGCTAAAGCCCATAATACCCACAACTTGAAGACACTGTCTTTACAATGCCTGTTTAAAAAAGTATCCGTGAGAAGCTGCAGTCAACACTAGGCCGTTACAAAATATTTGAGAACACTCATACAAACACAATTCTTGAAAAAATTTCAACGGCATTCACCATTCCTTTTATTTACATTCTATTATCATACATATGAGAAGCCACTGCAAATATGCATGCAGTAATGTATTTGCACAGTTCCTTCAAAAAGGCTTTGTGAGCTTGGAAGACTTTCTATCCAAGAGCAAGAACATTCTGTGCAATCAGAGACCAAATGCACAGTGCAAATAACAAGTGGCAAAGAGCAGACACAGCTACTGATAGGCTGAAACAGACAGTTTTGAATAATGGGCAAATTAATGGAAATTGAAATCTGTTCACACATCATTTACGGACACGACAACTAAAATTTCTGCATAACAAAGTTTTGAAGTAAGTATTAGAAAATACCACAGGAAAAAGATGGTTACCAGGCTACCAAGACTGGAAGATTATTCTTTTCCCCTCCAGTTTCTTATAATCATACAGGCTAAGACAAGAAAAACACAGCTCTACTGGATGAGTAAGTTACATAAAAATGTAGGATTTCCCCTTCTTTCCCATTTTATTGCAAGGTGCATATTTTTCAAGAAGTGCAAATAGAAACTCAGTTAACATCAAAAAATATCAGGATGAGGAGCATCTCGAAGAGCTCAGGTTTGTTATTTCTTTAATCATCAACTTGACCTTTGCCTGCTAAACAGCACAGAGATATGGAATGATAGATCAGCTGTCTTCACAGATGAAAACCACAGGACATCAAATACAATCACCAGTGCCACATAAAAATCTTCAAGTGGGACACTGGCTGCAGAGGGTTACATGGATTCAAATAACTGCTCCACAAGTTGAGAGGTGTCACAGGGAAACACAGCACTTTTCTTACAATGCACTGACACCTTTGAGTTAGGAAGTCCCTCAATTAAAAATCCCTCCTGGCAAGGGAAAAGTGAAACCATGCCATGAATGTCCTGCATCTTCAAGACTAGATTTGCATGCCACACCAATGTTTACAACTCTTTTAGGTTCTTATAGTCGATGCATTTATAAACAAAAGAACTAAGACATCTAATGCACATTTCTTCCTTCCTAAAATCAACAAAGTAACACCATAAGAAACTTCAAACATTTCCGTGATGGCTGTAATTTCAAGAAGCACGATGAACAACTTAAATCTACATTCCAAATCCGGCCCAGTGCTGAACACTGAAGCAGAAATACCAAAAGATGCAGCTCTGAGTCTGAACAACTCAGCTCAGTGTTACATTTGAATTTCATGCTGCTCTGTGCAACTCCCCCTTGCCTATGTATTAGAAGCTTTTAAATAAAAATGTTGTTCAAAGAGATGCTATCAAACTTTTGTTTTCCTGTTACTATAAGAAACTTTATCCTAAAAAAGCTGAAGACAGCCATCACCCAACAAAAAATTTAATCAGTTTAAATTTAAGAGGACAAGCAATTCATCTAGGTTGGGCTGTACCTGACTAGACAGATGGCATTAAGATTTCTTTCAGTGTTCAGGAACTGTAGACAGCACAGTTTCTAAAATGCTTTAGGAGGGCTGGTGTATATTAACTAGTAAATAGTTAAAGGCAAAGCCCCAGAGGATGTTCCAATAAACCATTTAAACATTACCTTCAGGTGCCTAAATCAATACTGTGGTAGTGAGTCTGCGCTTACAAGTCTGCATTTGGCAGACAATTGACCAGTTCAGGTTTGTAACTCTGAAATCAACACTACTAATAGGACTGATTAATGTAGCTTATATTCTTCTACTTCTCAAACAGCAAGAGAAATCCAAGCTTCTTGCCTTGCATTTCCAACAGAGTAGAAGCATCTGTTCTGAAGATGAAAAGTGACATTTGCTTTTAAGTTCTTTGAAATAATCCCCATGCTTTTCAGAGTGTAAGGACTAATGATTTTTGTCAGTTTGGATGTTTCAGGATCCTGTTTTAGTGAGCTACATTTCTGTCTCCTTTTTCTCCTCTGGATAAAATACAAGTAAATCCCAAAGCAACAAAGCTTGTACAGCTGCAAAGCCTTGAGAGGTGTATTCCACTCTGCCCATCCAAAGTACACTCTTTTGGATACAGCATGACTTCAGACAACCATTACAGGGGTCTTCACCCAAAGATTACTAAAAAACATATTGTGTTCTGCTTACAGTTCAGACTGCATGTGAGGAAAGCACTGTGGCTGCTTAAAGGAGAACCCCTGTGATTCGGGAACATGGTTTTTGTGGGTCTGGTCTATGATTAGAAGTACAGCAAGAAAAGTATTGACACAGCACCTTCAGGCCAACACTGGTCTGCCTGTGTTCCTCTTCAGTGCTGCACACCAAGGCACAAGGCATCTTCCTCCCCAACCATGTAAGAGGTGAAGTAATTTACTCTCCACAAGGATTGGACTCAAAGATAATGTATGTAATGCTGAGAGACTGACTAGGACTCACGGGCTCACCATCTTTTAAAATGGAGTAGGGCCATGCAAGTGCAGTTATTTCTGCAGCACCTGTATCTATCATGTCTGGACTGATGCCTGTTCAGGTGGTCTGAATATGTACTTTTTAACTGTATCTTTAAATACTAACTGACACCAAACAATTCAGTTTCCCATCTCTTTTCTCAAACAGAAATGGGCATTTGCATGTGGCACTTGAGCCACACCTGTCTAAATAATGTGACACAGAAGAAAGATTGTCGAGAAAAACATGAACAGAATGGTACTGCTCTCACCTCTCATGCTGCTGCATATGTGTCCTGGTAGGAAACACTTCAAATACAGCCCAAGTACTAAGATAAGACTTAAATCACAAGGAGGAAAGAATTAGTATGCACTAGAAGGTATGGTAAAAACAAGCAAGGCAAAATTCTTTCCCTGAAATTAAAAGTGTAATTACTTTGGTGCGAAGTTTCACACATCTCACAGATACTTTAACAGCTGCACGTCTACTCCTCTGAAATGCCCCCCTGTTCTAAACACATCTCCATCCTTGATTATCAGTAATAAGACTGAAAAAAATTTCAAATAATACAAACTCCATAGGAGCCACAAGATTCCCTCTGTTCCATTTCCACCTAAACATCTGTTCTTCCAGTGATGGACATGAAGGACAAGGACTAGAAGATAGGCTGTTCTACTATTCAGTCTTCATAAGGTAACTGAAAACTCAAAGGTCACCAGCCTTGTGATCGCTATCTCGTATCAAATATAAAACTCCCATCACCTCGCAGTAATTGTCTGCTTCTCTGGCAGTAAGAAGAAGACTAATAGCTCTCTGTATTTCAGAGTCTAAGGCAATGAAGAACCAAACTGCTTGGCTTGGGAAAGATGGAAGACCAAACATTAAAAAAAAAAAAAAAAAAGACAGGAGAGTTCTAAATTATTACTACTTACCTCAGAGTTAATAGAGTGATCTTTCAGAAGGGGAAAGAAGTTAAAAGGCAGTACATGCCATCACAATAGACTAAATGCATATAGACACAATAGTACTTCAGGAAAGAGAACAGATGACAGGCTGGATGATCTGTCCAAGAGCACAGCTAACATCTGTGCTATGTTTTTTAATTGCAAAGCACTTCTGTGCAATGCTTCACTGATCATTATTTTATATATTCACAGCTGAAGAAGCAGTTTCCCTCTGACAAGAGTATCCTGCTGCCTGGCATTTGTACTTTTTACTAATATCCCAATTACATTCCTACTGATGACCAAGAAGTGGAATAAAGATTTCAGTAAGAAATATGGCCATGCCAAATTATCTCAGATTCTCAGACGCTCAGTCTACACAGTCTTGAAAAAAAAACCCTATTTATATGGCATAATGAAGTACTCAAAGATCAGAACAATCTTGAATAGAGGGCAAAATAGAAATCAAACACCAAGCAAATGGGACAAGTTTTCTGTTGAGTAGGTTTGACTGACAAGATCATCCTTACTTGCTGTCAAAGAGTGACAGTCCACGCTGAGGTGGCTGAATAAGCAGTGAAATAAAAACTTACTGTCAAAGGAAGTAAGAAAACTTAACTGCCACCAGCTGTCAGTGTACCAGCCTTACCCTCTTGTTCTTAGTCAATTCTAGTTGCCAAAAACCTTGCCAATCTAGAAGACATATCAGGTTGATCAAGAGTACAAGACAGAACTGACAGCTGACAGGCTCATAATAGCCCCTCTTCATGCAGCCAAAGACATACCAGATGGGAACAAGGGATGAATTTAACAGACCCCCACATCATTTTGCACGGTAAGAATATGAAGTTATTTGCTGCTCTGTACTATTTGGATATTATCCACCTACTGCTTGATGCCTCTGGAAGAGCAGCTGCCCAGATGACTAACACTGACTCCCACAATAGAGAAGACAACACTCCAGAAGCTATGAAAGAACAATACAAGGAACAATGAAGAACAAAACATTTTCATGTCACATCTTTAAAAGCCAGAATAATTACACATCCCATTTACTTCCACCCTCTAGAGACTTATTTAATCATTACTCAATAATGCCTGGTGGCAAAACTGTCAGGGTTTTGGTTTTTTGTTTTCTCAAGGACAATTATTATGTCTCATATACAACTTTACCAGACAATGGTTGAGATTACTAACAAAAATTGGAACGCTGCAGCATGCACTGCTCCAACAGTAAAAGATAAGCAGAAACAAGTCACAACTGAACAAATACAGAGTTCAAAAAAGCCCAGATACGGCAATATCCCAAGTGCTGACTTTACTTGAAACTATGCACTCCTTGTAGCCAGTACACTCAAGAGACCTAACTGAGAAAGCCTACTGTTAATCAGAGCAACTACAAAATTATGTGCTAGCATTGTTAAAATATGCTAGAGTTTTACCTCACCAGTTCTATACAGGTGTATGTACTATTTATTATTTTATGTTATCAATATGTCCATTCACTTCTGCTTGTTTTCCCTGTGATCACCTGTCAAACACTGACACCCCCATATTCTTGAGCAGCCCCAGTGACTGCAGTTCGGTTTCCCTGCTCACCAAAGCACTGTTGGGTGGCTGAAGAACAGAAGTCTTACCCTTGACACACCTTTAGTTTTAATATTGATATTTTAAAGCATGTAGGCGTGTTTATCACTCCTGAAAAAAGACAATCACAAGAATCATGCACTCAAGCATGAGCATGTCTTTTCAGTGACTGATTCTCACGCACATCCCAAGTGTTTCCAATGCTAGTCCACAGAGCATGCAAGTGTTGCACCTCTGGTCCCCTGTCCTTTGATTCTGGAACTGAAGCAAGCTGTGCTTCTTGAGAGAGACAGATGAAGTCATCAGCCAAAACAGGAGCTTCTTGGTCCATCTCCCTCACTCCTTGCATAGACTGGATCCTACTAGCAGCCCTCCCAAGCTTCTGTTAGTTACTCATCCAAAACAAGTGAGGGAAGGAACTTCATGCAATGCCTCATTGTTAGGAAGATGGCTACTCTTAGGGCAAAGACAACTTTCATTTCTGCACTTCTTTGCTCCCACTTCTCAAATCAGTCTCAAATGCTGACCACATGCAGAATGGCACTTTGTGAAAGAACAGCGTGTCCCTTCTAACAAAGGGTGACCAACAGATAGTTCAAGCCACAACATCTGGGAACGAGCCAGCCAAATTCCTGCCTCTCCTCCAGAAGAGATTTAAAAAACCCCAAACAATCCAATGTATCTCAGACATCACAATCAGAAATTATATGGCGGTCTTACCATAAGGGACATAACAGATGAGATACTGTAACACAAAAGCTCTTCATAAATATGCTACATACAGTAGCGTGAAACACAATCATCATTTTAGCAGCTACGCTGAAATGTTTTTTGCAAGTAGTCGAAAGTTAACATCAAAACAGAAAAACAAATTATTTCAAGGTTTCTTCCTTCTGAAAAAGGTTTGGTAAATGCTATGACAGGTTTGTTTCTCTCTTTGAATGCCAGAAACATTCAACTAAATGTAAAGAAAACCCTAAAACTCAACTTGAGCTCTTTCTTCTCCTGGATCATTGCTATTTTTTAATAAAGATGTATCTAGCCAAACTACATATTCAATTTCTCCTGCATAGCCACTGTGGATATAAGTCTTGTACCTGTTTACACGAGGTAGCCTTCGACAGATTTACAAAAATGAAGCTGAGCATTAGGGTAACAGAAAGCCTACCTTGAGTTGCACATTAACTATTTGTAAGAAAAGCAGGAAAGCACCAATCCAGTTCTGATCTCCTACCAGTCTGCCTGAGAGGTCAGGGGCAGGAAGTGACTACAACCCTGGAATGCACATAACAAACCAAACACTCTGGGTAGACTCTTTACACTTGGTTGAAGCAGTGGGCATTGCCCTCGAGTGTCAGTATCAGTGCCAATGATGGACAGTCTCTCCCCTTGCCATCCTGGCAAAGGGGAGACTGGTGTCTATCAATACAAGGCAGTCATCTTTACTTCTGCAGGACGGCTGCAGAGATTGTGACAAAGGAGCAGGGAAGATAATGGCAGGGGGTTTGGATAATGCCCAAGGCAGAGGGCTTGGAAGCAGATGATCTTTAAGGGCCCTTCCAACCCAAGTCATTCTATGATTCTGTGATAAAGCAATATGATGTTGTACTGGACTGATGAAATAGCTGGCAAAACACTGTGCACCCTAATGGAAACCAAAAGGATAGGGCTCCTCTACAGGACACAGGAGTGCTTGCAGTACAGATGGACCTAAGACCCAGTAAGAACAGATTTTAACTCACTGGAAAATTTAGAAGGTATTCTGATTTTATGTTAAACTTGGATTATCAATAAACACAAAGCACATGGCTGTAGATTTTTCTTAAACTTAATAAACCTTGAAAATTCCTTTTTGTCCTTCTTTCATGTATACGAACCCATCCAAATTCAAGATCCTCAGAATCTGATCAGCTAAGTTTCTTTCTCCTTGGGGCACGGAGTACTAATTAGATGAGCTGGTGAGATGTCAGCACACAATCTAGGAACATTTGGGTGCATGTGATGGTTTGCACAGAGCTCAAAATATGCCTCAGGCATTGAAGGGTGGAACATGACAGCAGAAGAGGAGGACATGACATGATGGACCCTGCACAAGTCCTTTGAGATAATTTGAAATCTTAATTGAATCTATGTACCTGTAAAACAATCATTCAAAAGCCCTGCTCTTCCAAACTACTCCAATTTTAAATGTCAGGATAGATATTCAAAAGCAGTCAGCACTCATCAAGTTCTGCTACAAATAAGTTTCTGCAATTATCAAAGGGATCAACATTAGGACAGATGCAGAGCAGCTATAAAAAAAGAATCTGAAATGTAATTTCTTCTTCCCATAGGATTCAGGTTTACTGCCACTGTTGACTAAAAAGGCAAAACATAAGGCTGAAATATACAAGTTCCAGGGCAGCTAGACTTGCAAGCCACTATTTTGCTGGCAAAAGCTGCTGGGCGTAAGAGAAAGGTACAATCCATTCCACATCCCATATCACAGCCTGAGTCCTTCTGCCATGCTCCCAGGAGCAGAAACAGATTTCTGGAGAGAGAGTTTTGTGCCAGCATCCAATATCCCAAGGAAACAGGATTAAGAGGTTGCCTCATGGTGCTTGAATGCAAGGGGGGAACTACAGTCTCTCATATATGGCCACTCTCCTCCTCCCACTCATTCCCCAATCAAACATCTCCTGCCCAGTCTTTCCATCCTTCCTGAACCCAGCTAACGCCCCTCATCAGCTTTGATTCCACAGACTTTTGTTAACTAGAGGACGCAGAGCAAGGTTGGGTTTACCACCTGTCCCAGGCAAATCAGTTACTGTTTTCTTGGGCCAGCTTTAAATCCAAGACGAACAAGGAAAACTTGAAGTAACTGAATGTCCTTAAGTCTCTGTAGAACATGTTAACTTGGAACTTTGACCAGCTACCGATCATCCGTTTTATTTCAGGTACAACCAATAGTTCTCCACATTCTCCTTATGTAGCCTGAATGTCAGGATGAATTCCCAGGTCTGAAAGATTCTCCTTCAGAAGGCCTGAAAAGGCTTCTGTTTAGTCACTTCCCTTCCCATAATGTACCACACACAATCTAGAGGCATACAGCTGAGCTAAGGAACACAGAAGCAAGGAAAAGAAGAAAAAACAAATCCACCACTACTCATCTTAACTGTCATCAAGATGCTTACATTACTCCAAATAGATTCCAAAGCAAGGTCTAAGCTTGGCTTTTTAAATTGGTTTCATTACTTCTCCCGGCCTCCCCTGTTTCTCAGTTTGGACAACAGCTGGCATTTACAGCAGTCCAACCAGCCGCATTATAAAGCGTACATCCGAAATGTAGCTCAGGGAAAAATCTGCAGAGACAGCTAAGACTTAAAAACTCCATCTCATAGATGGTGTGTAGGAGGTGGAAAGAAGCACTGCTAAATCTGTTACCTTTCCTGTGAATGATGAGCACACCACCACTTCCAAAAGTAGACTACGGAGGAAACATGATGCTGGTGACTGTGAAAAAGCAAGCTCACTACTCTGGCTCAGACATCAGGTCAGATGTATGTGAACACATGCCCTCCTTCAAAGCTACTGGAATAGCTATTACTTAGGTTTTTTCTAAAAAGTAAACACATGGAATCTATTGGAAATAAAAGTGCCTAAAAAAACCTGTATCCTCATTTCCAGAAGCTGTTTTATAAATTTCAAGCTAACAAAAGGTAACAACTGACATAAGGCTCCTAGTAAAAGTTTCCATCTTCCACCTGTTGGTCAGACAACCCTGTGCTGCATTCAATCACAACAGCCATCACTAATCCCTCCTGCCTTCACCTTTTAAACTTCTGCTATGCAAATATATGCTCATAAAGCCTGTCTCCATGCTGTGGACAAGGAAGAGAGTTTAGCTGCTAAATGCACTGGTGCAGCACCATCAAATACAACAAATGCACTTCAGAAAAATTTTTAAGACCACAGCAGGGATGAGGAGAAGAGAGGAAGTCTGTCTTCCATCTGAAGATCTGTTCAAAGCCAGTGACTTCGCTCTTGACCTGCTAGAATAATTTTCTCCAGTGAGGAAAATTAATTCAGCCTCCAGCTCTGTTTGATCCCTGACCTTTCTCTACAAAACAATTTACATACAGTATGTCTGAACTCGGTCAGTTACATCTTGGGGGATTTGTATGATCTGTCATATGCACAAAATTAAAAATGACCCAGCCATTAAAACCAATGCTACTAGGAATCTGAAAAGAATAATTTGTTCAGATCAACCACATGAAGTATTAGTATAAGTCAGACAGGGGTTAAACAAGCATCTTTGAGTGAAGTTCTTACATGGCTGAGATATGCTGATTGTTAAGTAATGAACTGAAGTGTTTGATGCCACCAGAGTAATATTATTATTTTTAATTGACATAAGTATATTCATTAGGCAAAGTACAAGTGTTTCATGCACACATTATAATCTATAAACTGGATTATGGATATAAATTCTACCAAACTGGCCAGCAACTGCATACACGATTACAATTAAACCACACATTTCAATATCTTTAAAGTAGTAACTTATTAAAAATTATTAGCTTAATAATTAAAAACACTTCAAATTAGAAGCAATCAGAAGCTCACAGTGAGTTCTCGGCACCAGAGATGCTGGCAGGTTTTACAGCCTCCTTCCTAAAGGTTCACACAAAATCAAGAGAACCTTCAAGTCTTAAAAGTGCTCTGTAACCCATCTCAGTTGCCCTTGTAATTTCCTTCCCCAAGCATATTTTGCATTACAACCTATAAAAATAATTTTCTTTAGATGTGATAGCTTTTTTCAACCACTGCTTCTTCCCTTCATCTTGGATGGACATTCCCTGTTAGAAATACTGTCTCTATGGATAAGTAGAGATTTCTTGTGACTGACACTCAACCTGACACCTTAATTGAATTTTTCACACCACTCCAGGGCAATGCATGTCCATCTAGACCACAATGAACCCTTTGGGCCTTAAAAGCATCACAGGGAGTTAGCACGGAAAAAAAAAATCCACATTAACTTTCTTACATATAATAGCACACGAAGAAAGAACTGCATTAGGCAATTAAAAGGTATAGCAGAGGTCAGCCAAAAAAGCCTAGAGCCTTTGCTTCATCCCACGGCCCCTGAGAAGAAATATGCATGGCTGACATAATACTGGCAGGGTATCAGCTGCTCTAGGTGATGCCCCTTCCCCACAGGATGGAGTGGGAGGAGGGACAGAGGGATTAAGCTGCTTCAAAGGCACAAATCCAATTTTATGTGCTTCTGAAGGAGAAGCAGTGACAGACAGCTCACTCCTCTTTCTGTTCATAGCTAACCCACCAAGCAGGGTGAAAGTAGTTCTTTACTGGCTGCATCTCCTCATCTTCAGCTTCATTTTGATTTTCTGACCCAAGCCTGGCAAACCTCCAGGACATGTGCTAATAAAGCACAAGGAAGTAGCTCCGAAAGCTAACACCAAAACCTTGCAGGGCAATCAATATGTCCAATACACTTCAGCATCAGACTTTCTGCCTGCTCCAGTCTTGCAAAAAGCATGTTTTTTTGAAGGACAACTTCAGCAGCTTACACCTCAAGTTTCCTCACAGGGAATATTTTGCATTAGACAAGCCACTGGCAAAAGAGACATTTGCAGTCTAAATGTTCAGATGCATTTCTGAGACATTCAGTGTAGCTTTGTCCGGTAACAAATTCCAGTGTCCAGATATATCATGGAAGCTTTTGAAACACTCTGAGACAAGTACTTAAAAAATGAAAAATTATTACCAATCATTCTTATCCAGGCTACTTAACTTACTCTAACAAAAAATTAACACAGTTGAAAGCAGGTGAGAGCCAGACAGTTTAATGACAGTTTTCTGTAGCAAAGATGGACTATCTCTTTCATTATTTCCAGCAGCTTCAAAAAAGTCCCAGACATCTGCAGACTATGTCCAAGTTTTTACCTATTACTCCACAGATTCGTTAGGAAGTTTTATCAGTGGTTAAAATAGCCACCAAAATGGTGTATATCACATGACACTAACATTTGCTGATCATCACAAGTATTCCGATATAAACTTCCTTTTTACTAATAGTAACAACAGCACTGCCAGTAATTAGGTAGTCCCAATAAAGCATCCCACCTTATTTCTTTCATCCTCCCTCTCCCTCTTAACCTACAGGGTTTCTTTGGGAGGGAGATGACATGGGATTGACATTCTGAAAATTACAGATTAATCTCTATCTCCACAGGGAGGTATTTACTCCACACTTTAGTTCTTGAAGTTTATACAGCCCTCATCATCACATCAATCCAAGACCCCAATTTGCTACTCATGCCTATTAAACATCCCACTGCAGTGCTTTGCAGAAGAGACTGGCAGACATAAACACACATTGCAGTGCTTTACCAATATGTCATTTCAGCACCATAAACTTTCACTGCTAGCTAAAAAAACCTGCCAGCTGCAGTCCTTGGCTTTTACAGCATCAGCAAGTCACACCAGCTACCATCACAAATCCTCTGGAGACAATGACTTCCGGATAGGCACAGAATGAATCACATTTAAGCTTCTTACCTTGCACAGCTTACATACTCCTTGGCCACTGGAGGAACGGAGCACTGAAACACGGCAGAAGAAACCAAGGAGACACTTACAGTAACCTGCTAATATTTGGAAGCTTGTAAAACCTTTACCTTAAGTTGCACAAAAATGCCACTTTAAAATCTGCCCAGATATCATGGGTTACATGAACCTACTTCCCAGCTGAAATTGCTGCATCTTTCACACAAAGTGGGAAAGAACAGGAATAGCTGGCATGAATATATATAATCCCTAAATGAACTTAAAAGTATTCCTCTCACCAAGTAGCACCTTCCTGCTTATTTAGCATTGGGTTGGCAACTATTTAGAACAGGGAAAAGAAAAAAATTCTGTGAATACTGCATGAAATCCCATAGATGGATGCACAGGAAAGACTGGTACACTATGAAATGGAACTGGTCACATAGTTAGCCTGAGAGAATTCCATAATGCAATGGCCATACTTACACAGGGGAGATCAACACAGCAGCCTGAAATGTGCTGTGGGGGCATACTAGGTAAGTTACACAGAAACAGGAGATGGAGGATATAGGAGGTAGAAGGGAGACCAGAGTAAAGAAGAGGGAGGAAACAGTAGACTGTAGACAAGAAAAACTCTTACAATAAATGCAAAAGGCAGTCTCCTGGTAAAAGGATGGGGAATTTCTTTTGCTTCTCCCTCATAAGTTAGAGAAATTGAAAACTGTGCTCTGCTATTTGTAGATATTACAAATATTATCTCATTAGCATGACATGAGCAATTGCTAGTGGAGAACGTGTTTACCCTTCTATCAGCTGGCAAACAATTCTTGTCCTTGGAGACCAAGGGAGATAGGCATATTCAGTTTAAGATGGGGGTACTTAATTTCTCCACAGTCAAAGATAAATCTGAGGTTAAGCAATTGCCAGAAAACAAAGAACAATATGATGCTACCCAAAAGCTCCCTAACTCAATCTCTCCACAGGTAATTAGGAATACATTATGGTCAGAAGTAGTGAAGGCAGCAGCTAGACCCTGAACATCAGTCTGCACTAAAATGTTATCTCACAGCATGGAAGCCATTAGGAAACCAGGAAAACTCGCAAGACCTTTATATTAAACTGACATTTGCTCCTGAATTAATGAAGAGCAACAACCTCCAGGCTATTGTGATAACAGCTTACAAGTTTTCTTTCCTCAAGCTCTGCTTAAGTCACAGATATCAATGTATAGAAATTCTTTGACAGAAAGAACATGGTCTTCCTTCAAATACTGCTATTTTGCTCTCTGGGAAAAAATACTGGCAACATGCCCCACAGTAGGAAAAGTATTTTCTCTGCCAACCAGGGAGGTCAAGCATAAGTTGCCATTCAAAGTTCTACCAGCACTTCAACACACTCTTCAACAAACACAAAAACTCTGGCACGTCTATCTACAGTCACCCATCTTTCACCATCTGTTTTTTTCCCCCCAAGTATTGTTATTTTCCTTGCATATTCATTTCTATCTTGCCCAGCCTAATTTTTGATAGTTCAAACAGTGGTGTTCAAAGTGACATAAAATTACTCATATCCAGAAGTGCTACCAGAATGTGCACATACCTGCCAAGAAGGAAGTAACAGGTAAGAAACTCTTGTAAAGCAAAAGAAAGGTGGAAGAAAAACATTGTATTTCCTTTCTGGCTTTGTGACCTCTTTACCCTTCCTAATAATCAGCGTATTTTCTGCGGGCATCATTAGCACATTTCATCAAATAAAATTTCCTGTAAACATTGGAGTCTGCTTCACACACTCCGCACTGTTCTTTACCGTGCCATTAGGCAGTATCAACATATACTAAGCTACATGTGGGAGGCTTGCCCATGCGGAAACACCAAGAGAAAACAGAACTGCATTAATGAAACTAAATTAAGTGGCCTCAACTGCAACTGTAATGTGTTTCCAAAATAAATTCAAACCACTAAATCAAAGCCACTTGCATTCCAGCACTCAGGATTCATACTGGATCATAACACAATTCCACAGGTCTACTGACATTCATACCTCTGTACAACCTAGATGATTCATGAGCTTTCCCATGAAAAATAATACATACGCTGTCATGAGGAGGAGATTGGACTGTGTACATAAAGCAGATTCAAAACTTCGGTATCACATACCTGAGGATGCCTTATGATTCATAAAAAAAATCAGAGTTTGCTGTCTGTAGAATACGGATTAGCTTTATAGAATGAATTTTTTACAGATATTTTAGTACAACACACCATCATTTATTCTGAGATCAGTAAGAAAAGCTCTACCAAAATAAATCAGTCCAGCTACGCTGCAGTCAAAGAGATATGTCAGCTCACTGACAGTTCCACTTCCTTCAAGAATTTAAAGAAACAGCTAACAAAGGCTTTCTCTTAAGATGGTCTTCTGTGAATCAGCTCCTGAGCAATGTGGATCCCCTAAGGGGAAATCTATCCCTTATTCTTCCATTCTCAATCAATCTACAGACATGAAAAAACGAAACATCGCTAATAGCTGCTAAATATCCTTTTTGTTTTGCAGCAGTCACTCATACATTATGCATAGATGAAGAATGAAATAAGGGAAAATGAAAAACCCACCTCAGACTATGTGCTCTGCACATTATGATTCAAATAGAAATTTGAAAGTGAGTGTTGTCTGGCTGATGTTCAGCTGTGACTATCTGAGCAGGCCTTCTCCTATAAATCACCTAAACCATTTTGGTTTCCTTGCAGAAGACTGGCTGTGTGCTAGTTATCCCACCAGAAACCACACTATGCAAGCTTGCAGGGCCAGGCTGATGGGGCTTTGAGCAACCTGGTCTACTGGAAGGTGTCCCTGCTTGTGGCAGAGGGTTTGGAACTAGACGATCCTAAAAGTCCTTCCAACCCAAATCATATTATGCTTCCAAACCACTGCTTTAATTGCTCCTACACACCAGCCAAGAGTGCCACATCCAAACAATGCTGAGGCCCACCCTGAACAACCAGAAATCCCATCTCTCTGCATTGCACAACAAGACAAACTGGCACTGCTTGCCTCAGGTGTGAAGGGTTAGACCTACAACTGCCTGGCAGGCTTGTTAGGGATCTAGATTATTTAATATATATAATCAAACTTATCCAGTCTCCACTGCGACTTTTATTAGAGCCATAAAGGGAAAGAAGTAGTTGAGGTGGGCAATTAAATGCTGCTGTGCCCCTACAGCCTGCTTGCTTTACAGTATCTACAGAAAAACATCAACTCCAGAAGTTAATTGCCATTTCTGCATTTGGCATATCATAATCTTACTGAAGTTTCCTTGCTTAAATCAAGGCTTGATGTTTTGCTCATACTAAATGCTCTGGGAGATCAATAAATCTGCTTATTCCAACTAAAGAACAACAGGTTAAGTCTCATGCAACTTGCACTTACCATCCTGCTTTTCCTTGGGGTCTGTTAGCCTTTTGGGACACACCTGCCTAATGGCAAAAAATGTAATGCAAAGGTGGAAAAAATTCACCTTTCTTTCCTTTCTGAATAAGGAAACTGGACATCTGTGCTCCATAGCCTTTCCCTTGTGATTTTAGCCAAGCTTTTCAGAATTAATCGATTAACCTATAGACTGCAAGGATGGGGAATTGTGATCCTTCAGTAAGCCAAGCATCCTGTACAGTATACTGAACAAAGATGGTCAGAGAACTAAGAGATCTCCATATTCTACCAGAATATGTGGCTCCACCTACAACCAAATCCTGCAAAGATTAGACCTATTTCTAGAATCTCATTTACAAAAAAAAGTACATCAAAAAATTAATTTTAAAAGTTTCAGGAATTTTCCCTGTGGCATGTCAGTATTACAGCACTGTAGCAAAGAAAATACACTGAATAGATCTCAAAAAGATAAAAAGAGACAAAACAAGAAAATGTGCATTGGAGCTTTTTCAGTTACCAAGCCGAGCATTTTACATCAATCCTAAATTTCTGGTTTATTTCTGTGCAAGATTTCTACAGAAGGGCTTCTAAACTGATCTCTGTTTCTAAAATCAAAGTGTAAAGTGCAAAACCTCAAGATTTCATATGCAGATTTTTTTGCTTTTTAAACTACAGGTGGTAATCAAAACTTCTTTGGGAACACCCAGGAATCTCAATTTGCAGCAAGACCAATCAGGAATCCTTAAAAGAAGAGGTGTCACTTACATTAAAAAAAAAAATCAATGTTTAATAAAGAAGAAAAGCATCCTTCATTATGCCACTGAAAGACAAATTTTCCGAGACATTCACAGGGTTTGCATTCCTTCTTCTAGTAAGATTTCCCAAATGAACAAGTAAGAGCTGACTGGAGTACACTATGATGCTTGGTGTCTAAATCAAAACTGAGTTGCTCTCACCAAAATTAAAAGGTGTTTCATCACGTCTTTAGTCTCAGGAATGTGCCATGTCTCATGGCTTCCCTGTAAGAAGGATCAAAAAGGCTCCTTCATGTTTGTATATTTGATTATGGTGATTTCCCAAAGTGGATTCATTCACCCTGGTCCTAAACAAAGTGCAAAGTCCATGGAAAATGTTGGTGGTTCACAAGATTAGCTATTCTGGAAAAGAAAAGTACTAAGACAAGATCAAAACCATGCCCATGGGTTCCCATGCTCCACTGCATTGAATGTTTATGCTGTGACACTGAATTCTAAGGAGTGCCAGAAAATGCAGGGGGGTGAGGAGGGGGAGATACAGCAAACTTGCCATTGCTTTCACTCTTCTATATTAATTTTCACATAAAATGCAATTAGCAAGGGTTCTTAGTTAATATTTTCTATAGAAGAAAATGCCTAATGCCTAAATAGTCAGTCTTGACACTTAAAGACTTCTTCTGTGGAAGCTTCATAATTAAACCAATGAGTTGTATTACCTGCTCTGGAAGCACACCACCTACCTACTTGTAACCAGCTACTGTAATTTTGTTTGTGTTTCCAGTGCTATTTACTGCAAATGTGTTAAATTAAGAGACACTAGGAAAACAAAATGGATTTAGTACATAGAGATAGCAAACCTGATCCACACAGATCATACAGATCCCAAAAACCTTAAGGACAAGACTTGTTCTTCTATTTACTTTAGTAAAATCTACAGCACATGAAATCCATATGACTGTATCATCATATGGTACTTAAAGAACCATGAGGTTTCAGCTTGACTGGGAATTCTGGTGCTAGAACAGTAAAAATAAAATTATTCAGCATAGAAATCACAGAAGTTGGCAACTGTTTATTCTTGGGATGCCAGGGAACCAAATGACATGGATTCAGTGAGGTTAAGAACTTCCATCAATTTGTTAATTACCTATCTGAAAACAATAAACTTTGCAATCCATATTTTGTTCTCACGTAATATTATACATTAGATACTAATTTTCTGGTATCCCTCCCCTCCATTCGTATGCACATATTTGGGCTGACTTGCAAATAGAACATTGATGTTAATCTCTACATTAAATGCAGCTATCAGTAATTCTCACTTTTTAAAAACTCATTTAGAAGACAAACTGTACACAGAAATAAAACTTGCACAGGCACACAATAAATGTTCCATTGTTCAGTAAAATACTGCTTGCAGTACATTAGATCTTTCATAATTAATTTGAGCCTGCTAACCACCACTGCCCTGGCTGTATTTAGCAGTGAGCTTCTGCCAAAGCAGAAATCCCCCAGGCAGCCTCAGATGGGCACTCTCAAGTCATCCCTGTCTCTCACTGTCTCAGCTGTCACTCTACACTGCCTGCTTACACCAGCTGCAGGGCAGGTGGGTGACAGTGTGGTGTGACAGCAGCCCTCCAGCCCGGCCTCACTTGGATGCTTAAGCTTGTGCTTCATGCTCCAAAGCACACCAGTTTTTAAGGCTGCATTAGGCCAGCTTGGACAAACGTCTCAAGAAAGAATTTTACCAAGAATTTGCTTCATATTTCCTTTGCATAATTATAGTTGTAGCCAC
The DNA here is from genome assembly GCA_013397975.1 of Machaerirhynchus nigripectus. Taxonomy (NCBI): domain Eukaryota; kingdom Metazoa; phylum Chordata; class Aves; order Passeriformes; family Dicruridae; genus Machaerirhynchus; species Machaerirhynchus nigripectus. The sequence continues at coordinate 1,777,559 of VZRQ01000114.1, read as the reverse complement.
AGGTAAAAAAAAAACCAACCAAACCATTTAGGAGTGCTTTGAATTTTTGAAAGCCAAAACCAAACGTCCATCATGGCACAAGAAAAACGCCAGTCACCATGCAAGACTGGAGGCTTTCACAAAGGCAAGCTGCCTTAAGACACATAACCTGACAGAGATAAATGGCACAAAGTTCCACTGATACTTTGATTGGATGCCTGGTTGGCATCTTTTGTCATTTCAGAAAAACTCACCTGTTTCCTCCAAGGGACCTGTGTCCCACTGCTGTTCTGGATGCCCACACCTGCCCTACCCAACTTTCAGTTCACCTGGAAAATCCAAGCAAAAATCTATCTCATGTGCCTCTGAGCTGCAAAAGAATGCAAACCCACTGGGCTTTAAAATAACTTTCTGTGACTCAACTTTGATATTAACATTTTCGAAATGGCTACTCATCCCTTGCAAAACCAGTAAAAGACAGAGGCAAGGCAGACCAGGAGGAGCCACAGATACTCATCAGCTACACAGCGATACTGCATAGATGACTGAGAATCTCAGCCTAAAATATCAGTATCGAGACTCACATGAATGATTTTACATATCTAAAGAACAAAGCACCAGGTCAGAATAATGTTGCTATTTATAGGAATAATATGCATGTACATTATGGATGTTCTTTCATTTCCCAGATGTGATTTTATTCTGTCACAGCCATCACAACTTAAGCTTGACAATACAGAAAACAGATTTAAATGAAAGTCAGCAGACATTTGTTTAATACTTAATAATTACAGGGATCTCTGTTCTCTATAGAGAGAGATAAAAAGGCATTAGTTATGGTCAACACTAAAGGGGGTAATTGTGCATTAGAGCAATGATGATCCTTATTACACTGAGTTTCAATAGCTGTGAACAGAAAAGAATATTCTCATCATAAAACTACGAAAGAGCTTTAGCAGAAACGAAGGGCAGAGACTACTGTGACCATGCCATACTCATGTATCCCCTGGCAGTTCATTAGATTCTCCATTCTGCAAATCTCCCCACACTGCTTTTACAAAGGTCCGTGACCACATCAAAAGCAACATTTTACTTATAGCTGAATAAAAGAGGAATGAAAAATCCCCCAGGAATAATGATTTTGAAAGAGAATAGAACCGCTTGTGAGATGTTTTCAAGAGAATCCACCACAGTAAAATGAATGCCCACCACAATCTAATATCCCTTTTTGCTCCCCATCGTAAAGCACCAATAGGATTTGTCAGACAGACAGGACTACACTTCAGTAAGGATAAAACCTCCCAGTTTTTAAGGATTCAATCTTTACAGCTTCACTGGACACTAACTGGAAATAAGATATACAACAGAACTTCATGCTAAATTCCACGACAGCTGTATTTTTGTGTAAATACTAAATACTCTTCCTGATCCTATTTTTGTCTAACTCTTAAGTGTTCATAGAGAAAACAGCACACAAAAGGAGGCATTTGTCTCTTCTGGGTTATTTTGGTCTCCAAAAAACACTATACACATTCTGGAAAGCATCATTCCTGCCAACTGGGGTCACTTTTCACCTATTGTCAGTGGAAGAACATAACTACAATGTATCAGCAACAAAAATGGAGTAACACTTCATATTGGGCAAACACTTATGCTCACCTTGGGGCTGGAATGAAAATACCTACAGTGTTCTATAGGATGAGCTAGAGCAAATTTAATCTGGATAGTTGAGAATATTTGGAGGCATTTTTGAGACAGTGTCACTCTATTAATGGAAGACAGTGACTCTCCAGCTAGATCTTGGCTTTAGAGGCAATGTGTCTAACCAGTCAGTGCATTGGTACACAAACCCTTCCCTCTACAACTACAGAGGATACAAATTAAACCTGAGATTTGCTGTTTGACCTTTCAGCACCAGCAGGTTGCTTTTAAATTTGAAGTTCCTGGGAAAAACAGTTATCTTTCCACATAACTATACAGCTATCCTACAGCAGCTGGCCTCCACTAGAGGCTGCTGAATTCAGAATCACCACTAGATCCCACTTTAAACCATGATCCAAATGAACCAAGACATTTCAGAATAATAAAGTTCCATGCCTAATCCTACTCAAGTCCCCAAATCCTGCAAGTCTCTCAAAATACAAGCTATAAAGAGCAGACATGTTCTTTGCTGTTCATTTGTTTGGCGTAACACAAATCATGCTGCATTCATACCACTGACAGACAGAAAACACTCCATCTGCCTTGCAGAGCATGAGGCCCTCTTTGCTCACTTCTTCACCTGGAAAAGACTGTAAATAAACAAACCTGTTTGGCCAACTGATCCTTCTTCACCAAGCCAGTGGCTGCAGCGATGTTCCCGGCTCCTTCCACCGTCTTCTGTGCCACCGCCGTCACTCCTGTCACCACAGCTCCCCCAACATTAGACACTTGTTCTTTGGTCTTCTCAGCCACTGAGGAGAAGCATAAGATGGAAAAACACATTATGCCTCTGGGAGCTGTAAGTTTTTCAGAGAATTTATCACTGACAGCCCAACATAAAGAAAAGCCATAAGGCCATTATGTTTTCTGTACCCCAAGCAGATCTTAAGAAATTAAACTATCCATCTGGTAATGCTGGAGCAGCAGAGGTAAAAACAAGCCTTAGCTGGGGCTCAATTTCTTTTGTGTGAAAGACATCTGACATTTTCATTCATGTCTAACTGCACTTTAGGGAAGAAAAGTCATTATTTAGGTGCTCTTATTAAGTCCAACTCACTGTATAATATATCCTAGTTTGGAAATGCATTCCAATTAGTCCACCAAACACTTGCTGCATGATACAGCGCATGGAAGACAAATTTTTTTACATTAGACTCAAAAAACCATTGATTATTCATTTTATTTTTATTTTAATATATTTCATTAAAAAGCAGTTCTATCAATGCTCAACCAGAGAATTTCAAATACAACCTTTTATCTGACTCTCTTGAGATTTTTGCCCCAATGCTGATACATAATATACTAATTTATAAAAAGACTGAATGCCAAAGCAAACCGGATTAATAGCTAACTTTCACGCCCCAGGGAAGCAACAACTCATTTAGCCTACATACACATCAGCAGTTGCCATTCTACCTTTCAGAATATCACCGGGTTTTTTCTGCTCATTCATCCCTAAGGGCTCTTTCTGACAGCAGCTTGAACTACAGTGAAACTGTTCGAAGAAAAGGGATGGAATGACTTCATGCCTTAAAGTTACATGGCAAAAAAACCCACGTACTCCTCTAAACAAGGGAACATTCATCAAAAACATCCATCATTATTTTTGCAATTCTAACTAATCCTGTACTTTCCTCCAGGCTAAATCCTATTCAATCCATAAGATGCATTCATGGCTTTATCTGTACCCTTTATGATCATGGGATGGATTCTGCTTGAAAGTTAGGCAACCATTTCTGAGTCTTTTTTTGGGAAGCACATATGAAAATTAGACTTTCTGTGGATAAATTACATTTCTTTAATTCCTTACATAATCAGTTGCCATCTCTCAGAGCATCAGTTGTCCATATCACAGGGCAGACAGTTTACATTACAATGATTGATATTAAATGGCAAAAATTAGGAAAAACCTAGAAAGCTAAACAACGTGACTAATATGCAATTTTTATTAAAGATACAAATGATAAATATCTGCTGACTGAAAACGGAGGCAGATAATTTAATGCTCATTCTAGCTAAATTAAAGGGAAAAGTTAGTAACCATTTGAGTATTATCTCTATTATGACCAGGAGCTTTCATTATAGAGCAGAACAACAGACTACACATTGTAGGAAATTAGAAACAGAAAAAGTCTGTTTCAAGTATCTCCCACACCATACCTGCTAGTAATACAAACGTTCACAAGAAATTTCACTGCATACATCCACTACTCTATTGCCATGCTTTTTCCAGGAAAAAGATAATCAAAAGTGGGTTTTGCTGAAAAGCAAATGTTGCCCTCAGGGAAGGTCTGACTTCATGCTAGCAAGTTCAAAAAGACATCTGTTAAGATGCCCCATTTGATTATTACTAGCTACAGATCACAAAAAGCTTTGGATTCTATGCATAAAATTTATGTAGGAAGCTTTACACTAGTTCTTGCAAACATGTATCTTAAGATGTGTGTCCTAATAACATGTTATATCTTGCAAAACATGGTGAGACCTGATTGTGCTTGGAGTCTTTCAGAAAGAAACTGAGTAACATTATGAAACAGAAACTCTTTCATGTTATTCCAAATGGCAAAAAAGAATTATAAAAAAATTAAGTAGTACCTTGTAAAAGTAGATTCAAAAATGATGTTTTCCAACAAGTATCTAAATTTAAAAAAAAAATTAAAAGAGGAGGAGATATGTTTTGGGTACGTTTCAGTACTTTTTATTTTTCCTCTCTCTCATTCATTTTCTCAGAGACATCCAGGGCTGCCTCCAAAGCAGCACAACCAGCAAGTCAAGGAAGGGGATTCTGCCCCTCTAGTCCGCTCTGGTGAGACCCCACCTGCAGAGCTGCATCCAGCCTGGGGTCCCAGCACAGGAAGGACATGGACCTGTTGGAGAGAGTCCAGGGGACACCACCAAGACAATCAGAGGGATGGAGCACCCCTCCTATGAAGGCAGACGGAGAGCTGGGGTTGTTCAGCCTGAAAAGAAGGCTCCAGGGAGAGCTACTTGTGGTCTTCCAGTAGCTTAAGGGAGCCTACAAGAAAGGTGGAGAAGGACTTTTTACAGGATCATGTTGGGACAGGGCAGGAGTGAATGGTCTCAAAGTGAAAGAGCGCAGGTTTAGATTTGGAAGAAATTCTTTTCTGTGAGTGTGGTGAGGCACTGGCACAGGTTGCCCAGAGAAGCTGTGGCTGCCCCATCCCTGGAAGTGCTAAAGGCCAGGGGGCCATGAGCAACCCAGTCTACCAAAAGGCATTCCTGCCCACGTAAGGGGGTTAGAACCAGATAATCTTTGAGGTCTCCTCCAACTCAAACCATTCTATGATTCTATAATTCAGGGTCCTTTCATCCTGTTAAATTTTGCTGTATGGAAGTGACACACTGTTTTGAAAACTCCTCTTTCCAAACAATGTTGAATGGCAGAAAATGTAAAGGACAAACTCAGTAGGCTTGATGCTGAGCAGGGCTCAGTTGGCCTTAAGCAGACTCATCCTTTCTCTTAAAATGATAAAGCATGGCTGTACTGTGTTCATTGTCATAGTCAAAATTTGTTTCATTATCTCAAGCTCTTAAAGCAACTGCACCTTGAAATAAAATATCAAGAAACAGAGTGGAATTGAGTGCACTGTGGATGCTGCAATACCAGATTCTCAATGCCATTATTACACCCACATTTCTTATGCTATGTTGTCATGGCAAGTACAACCACCTACCAAGAGCAACTATCCAGTGGCTGCTGTTCCCACTACTACAGTATTTTGTGAAGGCGCTATCTGAAGTACATTTCCTCCTCCCAGAAACACATTATCCTAGGAAAGGCTTAGTACATACAAACTCAAATGAAAAAGGAAAGAATCAGGCCACTAACACTGTTACTGGCACTGATAAAAGATGCTCATAGAAGTAGTAACAAAAGCAGTGTACGTAATATTGCTTCTATTTCAGACAGCCATGGTTTAACCCCAGCTGGTAACTAAGCACCACACAGCTGCTCATTCACTTCCTTCCCCCAGTAGAATGGGGACGAAGAGATGGGCTAAGCATGGTTAAATTGCAATAAAAAAATAATAGTAATAATAAAAAGGAAAATAAAAAAGAGAGAAAGAAATCCTACAGGTGATGCAAGTTAAAACAATTGCTCGCCACCAACCAACTGATGCCCAGCCAGTCCCCAAGCAGATGACCCCCAACAACCTTCCCCATAGTTTTACTTCTCAGTATGATGCCATACGGTGTGGAACATCCCTCTGGTCAACTGCAGCCAGCTGTCCTGGCTGTGTCTTCCCCCAGTTCCTTGTGAACTCCCAGCCTCCTCACTGGTGGGGTGAAGTGAGAAGCAGGAAATACCTTGATGCGTAAGACCTGCTCAGCAATGACATCCCTACGTTATCAACACTGGTTCCAGCACAAATCCCAAACAACTCCAGGTACTATGAAGAAAATTAACTCCATCCCAGCCAAAACCAGCACACAGACAGCATAAGAAAGCCAACACAGGAGTTACCATGGAAGATCTCTTACACACTGCTTCAGAAATCAGAGCCATGAAGATAAATTCAGCAAACTATATAAATAGCACAGATTGGCAAAAGCAATCACAGTAAGGAGAGAGCCTTCTGTCCTGTCTCTAAGGAAAAACTAAACATCAACATCATTACCAGATTAACTCTGATAATGAGCTCCAGCCTGGTGACCCTCCAGCTCTGAAACCCCAGTGGCAGGAGAAGAAAAACCAAAGTAGGTTTCCAGTGTCATGTATTTATTGCTTACACTAAGTAGTAATGGGTAACATTAAGTGGTTTCACAAACAAATCAGCTCAGAATGGAGGGGGCTGATTCCAACTTATTCAATTTATCTGAATACCAGGTTGTTTAATGATCTTAAGCCATTAAGTCTTTGTAAAATTGATATCTGCTTTGCATCACAGTGTTGAGAACCGGGGTAAATCAGCTTCTGCAGAGCTTTGCTGTGCTATGGCCTGATTATTTCTTCCATCTATGCAGAGACTGTCCATTCCATTAAATGACCCTGGGACAGTGTACAATGACCACACCAAGGCTAACTTTAAGTTCTAACACTGACAATAGCAATGTGCAAAAAACTATTAGCATTGAAGTTGTCTTTTCCCTACTTATTACAGACAACTGGGTAGCATACGGCATCAATTTAAAACCTCTGGAGCAATTCAAAATAATAACTAGTTGGGTTAAACCTTGAACAATAAAAGTAGATTAAAACCACAATTTATCTGAATTAACGAACTTACTGTACCAAATACACTTCTGAGTATGTAATTCAAACAGTAAGTTTGTCTTACGCACTTGTAGAGTTCATTTACAAAGATGCCACAAACACATTGGTGGTTCTTTAATTTATGCAATTTTTTGTAAGATACCTGATGGAGTTAAAGAGCAGGAATACCAATGACTAAGAATGTTAAGCAGAACAGGAATGATCAGGTAAAAGAATTAAGCAAAACACTTGACTATGGTTTACTACTGTCAATATTGCGTCTTCACTCTCATGACCAAAGGACTAAGGGCTTCTTTTCCCTGATTTATTTACAAATAGTGATTTAGACTATCAGGAGATGGACTACAAATATTTCATCTTTGGTACTGTTCATTTCTGGGAGATAAGCAAGATGGGTGAATTATGCATTTACAGTCAAAGGCCAGGAGACATTTTAATTAGGAAGGCAAGTCTAAACACAAGCAAACACCCCATAAAAACAATAAGGAAAGCTCCTGCATCTTCAAAAGTTCTGAGAAAGGGTGACCTGACAAATAACACACATACCATATTCCTGTGAACCACTGCCTGGAATGCTCATTTCACAGAACCTTGATGTCACTAAACCTGGTACAACCAGGTCACATTTAAAGCAAGAAACACCTCAGTCGAGTAATTCTGGGTTTGGAAATTACACAACTGAAGAATACATTTAGGTTTTTAGCCCTTCAAGGTGTGTCATTTCAGTCATTTCACCAGCACAGAGGGTTAATCCACAACTTATTCAAAAACAGCTAAACTATCAAGATTTTGGAACTCAGACAGCAAGAAAAGACTAACCGCACAACTGAGCACACTAATTTTGATCTGTGATTCTATTTTGCATTGATTGTCTCCAACCCCTTGAACTATTTTTGTTTACATAACAAAGCATTTACTTCACCTCAGGTTTCACATGATGCACTGGGGAGTTAATATCGTAAGATCACCACAACTTGTGAACTCCCAGTCATACGAAAAGAGACAAGCAGGTCTTCATAAGTGACTTAAAAAGGCATTTTTGTCACATCAACTTTAACAGCACTGATTTAAATGAATTTGATTCCTACAGCAACTTCACTAGCATCTCTGAGTGTCTTCAGGTTATACCTCATAGAATCACTACAGTGAACCCAAATATCTTTTTATCTACCTTCTCTGCTTGCCAGAACAACTATTTATAGACTTGCTAGTATTTTTTTATTCTTAAAATGTGTCCAAGAAGTTCCTCTCTTCTTACAATGGCAAGTCCATACTGTTTCATTTTGGAAGCCATGCTCTAGATTTTATCTGAAGTCTTCTCTTCTCTCTGCCACATTTCAACCTGTTCACCCCCTGTTCATTTTCCATTTTCATTCAACAGCCAAACTAATCCCAAACAGCTTGAAGGGCCAGAAGGCAGCAAACTGTGGCACAGAACCCATTATTCCCAAGTTTTGGGCATTTCGCTTTGTGTCACCTGTTTCCTAAGTGTGTGAGGAGCAGCTACTGTTTTGCCTAAAATCAACAGTATTTTTTTTTAAATTTTCTTTTCATAGGCACAGCATGTAATAGATGTGTTCCCCTTATGTTTGGCTTTACAGTCTGTTTTGTACCTTCCAGAAAAAATTCAACATCTTATCAAACCTGTTAAGAAGTCTATTCACTTACTGAAAATTTCCTGCCTCACTAAACATACTGCCACCACATAAAGAGAGGTACAGCATTTGAGATCAGTAGTTTCTTTCAGGATGAGGAAGAGAAGTCCCCCACTGAGCTAGCCCACTAGAAACCCAGTGCTTCAGCATGTTTCATACGTGTGCAAATGCCCTTGACTTTGATTCTATCACATCCCAGCTTGGTGAACATCACCTCTATTAACTTGCTTCCTACTGCAGTCAGTTGCTGCTCCCACATCTGTGATGATACTGGATCTATGTGCCCCAAATCTCATCCTACTGCAATCCTCTGCTGGTCCATAGTAACGATCCTTCTGAATATTTCTCTTAAGTGAGGTCTAACAAGCTGAGATTTCAAATCTCATAACAACAGCGTGTGTGCTCAGCCTCAGGCTAAACTCTGAAGGACTATCCTAGATACTCCGTTCCGTTTTGATACTAGAAATACTCTTGACTGACTTTTCAACCATTTACGCAGGTAATGTGCAGTAAGTGCTGACATTTGTTTACCTAACCTTGTTTATCCTTCGCATTGGCTTATGTGAGCACAGCTGAATGATACACCAGCTGTACACCAAGGAAAAAGAAATCCTTTTCTACTATTTTATTTGTTTCCTAATTTGTTAGGGGGAAAACAACTTATGCTTCTTGATCGTGCATTCTCTTCACACCCCCAGAACTCCCACATTCTACAGCAGAAAATGACACATTTTATTCAATGCCCTATGGTCAGCTAAGGCTTTTCTGCACTCTGTAGATAGCAAAGGCTTCTATTCATTTTGCCGCTTAAAACAAATTATTGGTTACTGGTTTCAGTTCATACCTAAAATGATCCCTTTAAAAGTCAATTTAAAAAGCAAACTTACTCTTTCTTGGTGTGGAAATGCTATTGTGAATATACAGGACTGGTATTAAATTCCAAGTTTGAAAGTGCTCTTGCTACTGAGAGATTAGTCAGTTAAAAAAAAAAAAGAAAGTTTTAAAAAAAAGAAAGTTTTAAAAAAAACCATTTCAAAACACTCATAACTGTGACAAATTAAAATCAAAACTCTAAAATCTGTTTCTTTTCTGTAAGCCATTTCCCTTCAGTCTTCCCACCCAACCAGATCTCTCAAATTTCCTATGCTTTTCTATCTTTCATAAATTGTGGTGCTCTCAAAAAACCAGGATTTTTAACAGCTAAATGGTTGGTTAATCACAGGTAGAAGAGAAGCTGAAATCAAGAGATAATTATCTTACCTGTTGTGACACCATGAACTACTCCTTCCTTGGTCCTGGAACCTAAACAAAGAAAAATATTAGGTTGAAAATGCATATTCTTAAGTATTGGTAAAGACTAGATAGATGAGAAAGGGGGATTAATATGTAGATTACATACAGTTACATACAATATTTTCCAAGGTTATTAATAGAAATGAAAAATAAATTCAGTCTAAGGGAAGAGGCAGAACAACTGCGTGGATGGGCATTGACTGTGGAAAGGTGAATTATTCTGGAAACACCTCTGCAGTACGTACTGACTTCCTTGCCATTTTAATAGCTGTGTTAAGCCCCCGACCTGGCAAACTCACATGGATGACTCTGCACAGAAACCATGTTAACATCCTAAGGAGGATCATGCATGTATTTGGAGAAGCTCTGAGCCATGGTGTCCGGAAGATCCTTACAATTTCATCTTGGTCAGATCTCAATTGGCAGGGGTTGACAACCACTGCTGAACCACAGAAAGGCCTAGAGGTTAAACTCACAGGGAGCTCATAGTGCTAGCCAGATTCAGACATCAACTAACCCAAGAGAGAAACTTTAAACAGTAGATAGGATTTCAATACGAAAATGCCCCCCAAGGTCACACCCAAGGTCTGCTGCATCCAGTGTCCTCGTTGTCACAGGCACAGGTCACAGCTCACGTAAGATTTGCAGGCAGCAACCTGGAACTTGTGCTAGACTGAGTCATAAGACCTGTGTAAGCAACGTAAGGCCGCCACGCTGAAGACCCAATTGATTTCTGCAACACCCATGTAAAAAAGCCTTGACTTTTTAACATGCTGAATGAAAGCGAACAAACTCCTGTGTCTTTAAGAGGAAGAGAACCAAGTTAGCACATACTGCTGTTTAAAACATAACTCGGTGTATTTTTCCCTACCAGCCCTCTACTTGCCCTTGTCAGGTTCCATAATTTGGCTACATTTCACTGATTGGTATCCATCTGTGGACTACAATGCTTAACAATGTGCAATTAACAGAGTTTATGGCTCCTAGTTAATCATCTTACCTAGTCTGCCAGAGATAGGATGACATTTTATTTTTCTTACCAACACAGAAATGACCTTACTTGTAATGCAATTTTTTTGCTGTCATTCAGTATTTGAGACATTACAATTTATACTTCTGACTTTACTCTTCTAACATAACAGAAGAAAACGCATAAGCAGAAAAATATTAGAAAAAAAAATCAACTTTTTGTCCAAAATTCTTTACAATAATACAGTTAAACACAGAAATACAATATAAGCTCATTCATCAATATGTCCTACTTGCTACTAGCGCAAATTTATGGAACTTCAGCCATGTAGTTCTGGCATTATTAAGAGCGATTACATGATTGAAAAGGCTCTGTTACCCATGAGCAAGAGTCGAATACTAATCCATGATAAATACAAGGGGAAAAAATATTTCACCAAGTAAAATGAAATGTTCCTTTAACTAATGATGAAGTTAAACAGTTGAGAAGTCTTTTTCCGTCTCTATTCCAATTTTCTCTTTAAAAAAATTTGTTCTCTGTCACTGAAAAATATTTACCATTGAACAATAAGAAGTTTCATTATATGCAAAGTGTTCACATCTAAGGACTTGTTTTAGGCCTTTGGTTCTCAATTTTGTACCACCATGAGACCTGAAGAAGCAAAGCACATGCTGAAATTCAAGCAGATGATGGTTCTACTGACTTCTAGCAACTAAACAGCACTGCAGGCTCACAGTGTGCCTATTGGAATATCTAATATTAAGCACATGCTTTTAAATGCATTGTTAGACCTAGCCAATATCTCGTTCATGTTGTTGAACTGACTGTTTGCAAGCCAAGCCATTAAAGATACGGAAAACTCTGAATTAGCAAGTACTCAGTTCCCTAAAGCCAGGAAGAGATGGATGGCATGACAGAACTCCCTGAGGACCCGTGCAATGCACACATCTCCAGAGGGACCTATTGCAAGACTGTTCTTACTTCACTTCACACAGATATATCACTGCTATAGCCAGAGCTCGCACAGAAGTGCTCTTTGTGTAAGCAGAAGATAGGCTTTTCTTTAAAGAAAGCTCAGCTTGCAGACCCATATGGAACAGGGGTACGTATAGCCAGATCCATTAACTGGCAAACAACCAGCTAGCTGGTGTTCCAGACCCTTCAGCATATGCTAGGGCTCAGTAGTACTTGCCCCACTGCTGCACACTTGCCTGTAAGTAGCTATTTCTGCCATTGCAGCTACAACAGCATCTAGAAGCACATTAGGATCTGCCAGAACAGGCCTATAAATAACAACAGTTGAATTCAGTTGGACGACTTCTGGCTGGCCATGAAGGAAAGCTAGTTGTCCTCGTTGTTTCTAGGAGAGACTAGTTGTCTTTCATTCAGGCATTCCGAAAATACCAATAGTCTTGCTCCCTGTAGCCTGCACAACAAGGGGAACAGAGGAATCAGAGTAGGGGTAATATAAAGACCAAGGAACATGACTCTGACCTAAGCCACTTAGAAGCAATAGTCGTACACAGTACTCTGCTGGCCTTTCTACTACCAAAGGAAAGTAAGAAACATTATGAAAAAAGAGTGCAGTGGAGGAATTTGGATGGCTTTGCCAAATAGGTCATGACTGCACTGTTCTCCTCTAAGGCCATGGGCCAGCACAGGGAGTAGTAAACAACTCTGTCAGCCACTCTGCTGCTAATAAACTATTCCTTTGTTCTGCGAGCTTATGACACACCAAAAATGAGCAAATGACTGGAAACTTCCATTCCTATGCACTGAACATGCACTCAAGAGTCAATTGAGCAAAAACTTCAGCTCCCTGGAAGCACACGTGAAGCTCAGCAGACGTCTTGAACACTGCATTCCCAAGAGTGTGTGAGCACATCCTTCTCACTCAGTTCCTGGTTTCAACACGAGTGGGGATTAAGTACTGCCACTCACTTCCTCTCTGCCTCATACTAACAGCTCTTCAGGGACACAAAGTTTTACATTTACAGCACACACAGGACTGCTGAGCCTCAGTCCTCCTTTCTAAACAATGACCAGGCCATTGTTTGACATCAAGAAAGGTCCCGATGCTGTGCTTGAATGATTTAAGAGAGAACCACCAATTTCAGTTGGCCAGTGCTGAAGCCCTTAAGCAGAGGAATTTACGGGAAAAAAAAACCCCAACACTTGAAAGAATAAAAACACATTGTAGACTGTATTGAAGAGATCTTGGGTACTTAAAAGGAGGAAAGACAGTGGACTGAGGGAAGAAAGAAGAGACTTCAGCATGGAAAGGGAAAAAAAACCTCAATTAATCCTCCAATACACTGTTCTCCCACAGAGATCTAAGTTTCTCCCTTTGCCAAGGGAAATTTTCCTTGTGCCAAAAAAATGCTAAAACCAAAACAAGAATAAAAGAATTACAATGACCAGATTTCATCCCAAACAGCAGCTGTTGTTAATAGAACTCTTACCAGGTAGAATTAGGTTATAATCTCTCACATAATAATTAACAGCAGCCTGGACAGAAAGGTCCACATGTTTTCCACATTTACTGAAATTGCACTGATTTCAGTAGGAAACCACATCACCTGGGGGATCTGGACCAAAGACTTTGCATCTTCTTAATTCTCCAGCAGCAATGGGAGGCTGAACGTTATGAAACTGAAAATGATTAACAGGTCCCACTCAGCCCAGTGTTGTTAGGTTCTTTTTGCAAGATGTCAGGCAGCTTTCACAGTACAATCTGACTGTGAATCTCAAATCTGAAAACCCAAGTATAGAAAAATGGAGTGAGAAGCCTTCAGGAGCTCTAATGAATTGTGCTGCTCCTCTCCTCTGCTCATAAAGGGGCTTCACTGCCTTTTGCACTGCAATCATTATCAGCCTGCAGAACAAAAGATTATCACACTGGCCTTTGCTAATGCTGCACAGGGCAAAGAGACACCTCTGCTGTGTGCTTGGGATGTAGACAGAGAAACATTCAGCTCCTCATTTCCCTTAGCCTACCTGAACTTGTTGAAACCTCCTGCCGGTATGGGCAAGCACACAACTGGACACGAGCTGCCAGATCTTCTGGAGACAGCTTCCAAGGAAAGGCTCTTTTGCCTGCATGACAAACTCTGCACATTGCTCCCCCCTCCTGAAAAGGAGGCATCCGGTGGGAGAAGGATCCTCCACCATTACTACAGCCACATGCACAGGTCCCTATCATGGCTCAGGGCTCTGCTGTCCCCAAAGTTCAACCTCAGCAAAAGCGTCTCTGAAGACAACAGGAAATCTGCTGTCTTTGGGAGCAGAACTAGGTTCAAATGTTATTATGGTCTGGATAACAGGTCAGGCACAAAGATTAATTTAGCACACAGTGCAGGTTTCTAATACAAAGAAATCAATGATCCCAGAAGCATGGCCAGAAGAAAACAAAAAAACAAAATAAAAGAAAACAAGGAAACAGAAGAAATTTCTACCTCTGGAAAATAATTCCATCATCAAGCACAATATACAGTGGAAGAACATCTATTTTGATATCTTGAAAATGAGCAGATGCTCATTTTAAAATAGATTCATCCTACAATTAGTGTTCAAAATGACTGCCATCCCTGTTGGCAAGAGCACGGAGCTTTGCTATGGCTTAAAAGGAAGGAAGTATATTCCAAATGAGTAGTCCACACTATCTGGAGCAGAAATAATTTCTTGCAGACTGGCACTAGCCTGCAACGGCAGAGGGAATCCAAAAAAGGCACTGGAATACCAGAGACCTCAGTACTCCCATTGAAAAGAAATGCCTCTGTTTTTCAGCTCTGTTTAACTTCTGTTATGTGTGCACATCTCCCTGGGTACACACAGCGTCCATTACAGAACTGACCTGCTACAAAACCAACAGAACAGAAACGACCTACAGAAAAGGGTATCTTTTCCCTCTCCATTCTTTTATAGACTAGCTTTATTTGATGAATACAAGAAACAGTTCCATAATCATTTTTTTATAAATAACCACTTACTCATATAGTCTTGGCAGATTGTTTTTCTGTGAATTTTTCATGACAGCATTTGCAAGACAGTCCTCTGAAGCCCAATACTTGCTAAATGAAGATGACTACCATGCGTAAAAGTACCAGTCTGGGATTGGAAAAGAATTTTATCCCTGGCTCTATGCAAGATATGGGTGGTCTAGAATAAGACACTTAAGAACTGCTTTGCCACCTTGGGGTCTACCTGCCCTACTTCATTAACTGTAGAGGCTCTTCCTTGAGAAGTTATGGAAAGTATCTGCCATGGATTTGCACTAGTATTTACAGAACATGAAATTAATTTCAAAAGATAACACTTTGCCATACAAAAATGTTATCTGTCAACATGCCAAGCAGTCAGCATGTCTACTATTCAGCTCCTGAATAGTCTTCTGAAATCCTTCTTAAGCCCCACATGAAGGCTGTTAAGCTACCTTCACCTCCAGCTTTTACATTTTTTTATATTCATTTTTACTGTACCAAGCAGCCCTTCAGCCTTGATCTGGCAAACTTCTTGCATAGAGTGCCAGCCAGTGACCTGTACTGTCAGGCACCTCCTACGACACAACCTCATCCTCATTCAGGACGGTGTTACCCACGTGTCTCCTCCACAGAGCAGCAATGCATGCCCAGCCCGTGACACAAGAACCAACATTTGGCTTCAAAGAACCGGCTTAGGATGGCACAACTTTCCTCTTGTTTCTTTTGCAATGGTCTCCTACGAGCAATTACATATATTTTTGCAGAAGAATAGGTCTGATGAGGATCCAGCTGTGAATGTCTGGGTGCACCGACCAGCAGCGTGCTCTCTGCTGCCCACCTACCCACATAGAGGACTCCCTCTTTCGTCTTTCCTGCTGCCTCTGCCACACCCTGCTTGGTTTTTTCTGCTGCTGCTACGACTCCCTCCTTTGCCTTGGAAAGCCCTTTCATGAACACATCCATGGCTGAAGACTTTCTTCACACAGTTCTAGAGAAAAAAAAAAAAAGACAGTACACACTTTCAGTAAGGTTTTTTCAGCTTTTTAATCCCAGAAAGGGGAAAAAATATTCTAACTGAACGGGATCACAATTACTTTGAAATTATATTAATTATACCCCCAAATTGTATAGCGATGTGAAACAGATATTCTGTTTCCACAGAATCCTACAGAGAGGTTGCCAATAATGCAGTTCTGACTGGAACATGGTTTCATTGATACAAATACCTCCCTTGCCTGTCAAGGCATTGTTTCTTCCAGTGAACAGTTCTGTTCATGTGCTGATTACAAGATTTAGCCCTGTGATTTGATGATACTCCACCTCCCATCCAGAGAAAAAAAAAGCCAACTTAAAGAAACACCAGCAACTTAAAAAAACAAATAAACAAACAGAAAAACCAAACCACATAAACCAAAACCTCTCATAAATGATAAAATGTTCACTTGTTGTAAGAAACTGTCATTACAACCCAGGACTGGAGGAAATAAAAAATGCTGCATTTCCAGTAGTCCAGCATTTTGCACACAGTCCACATCACTCTTTTGGAAACTGAATTTTCCTGAATGGGTTCCTTGCATCCATCACGACTGAGAAAATATTTTACTAAAAAGCAAAAGCAAGAACACAGGATTTTAAAAGCACTGCACTAAAGCTACCAAGAGAGTCCTCTGGCAGCAATACAATCCAGTGCCACATTGAAACCACCAAAATAGTAATTAAAACCCAGCATCAGTGTCCCTTCAACAAATCCATTATCAGTAGTCCTTTCTCTTCCTCCACCCACACAGACAGAAGTGCTGCCTGTTATCTTCTCTTCTTTGCCAGAGGCTGAGTAGGAGGAATGGATGTCTAGGAAGGCATCTGGGCTATCGCAGCTTTCTACCAACTCGTGACGAGCGTGCGAAGAAAGGCAGTGTTTGTGCTCCAGCCAAACTGCCCACGGTACCTGCCGCCCTGGGGATGGCGAAGGGGGGCGCCTCATACACAGCGCCGGGGGGAGGCAGGACCCGGCCCGCGGGACCTTCTGGCTCCTCCGCCGGGAGGGTCCCCAGGCCCGTCCCCGGGGCAGCACCGCGACAGGTGCGGGGGCACCTGGGGACCGCGGGTGTGTATCAAATAACACACGGACACCTGCAGAGGGAGGGACGGAGGGAGGGAGGGAACAGCGCGTCGCGCCCATATATNGCCATTACAACCCAGGACTGGAGGAAATAAAAAATGCTGCATTTCCAGTAGTCCAGCATTTTGCACACAGTCCACATCACTCTTTTGGAAACTGAATTTTCCTGAATGGGTTCCTTGCATCCATCACGACTGAGAAAATATTTTACTAAAAAGCAAAAGCAAGAACACAGGATTTTAAAAGCACTGCACTAAAGCTACCAAAAGAGTCCTCTGGCAGCAATACAATCCAGTGCCACATTGAAACCACCAAAATAGTAATTAAAACCCAGCATCAGTGTCCCTTCAACAAATCCATTATCAGTAGTCCTTTCTCTTCCTCCACCCACACAGACAGAAGTGCTGCCTGTTATCTTCTCTTCTTTGCCAGAGGCTGAGTAGGAGGAATGGATGTCTAGGAAGGCATCTGGGCTATCGCAGCTTTCTACCAACTCGTGACGAGCGTGCGAAGAAAGGCAGTGTTTGTGCTCCAGCCAAACTGCCCACGGTACCTGCCGCCCTGGGGATGGCGAAGGGGGGCGCCTCATACACAGCGCCGGGGGGAGGCAGGACCCGGCCCGCGGGACCTTCTGGCTCCTCCGCCGGGAGGGTCCCCAGGCCCGTCCCCGGGGCAGCACCGCGACAGGTGCGGGGGCACCTGGGGACCGCGGGTGTGTATCAAATAACACACGGACACCTGCAGAGGGAGGGACGGAGGGAGGGAGGGAACAGCGCGTCGCGCCCATATATATGTGTGTATATGTAGATACACACGTACAAACATACACGTACATATAAATACATACACACAGTGAGGCACCTACCGAGGAAAGCAGAGCGGCGCGACCATATGGGCATCCACGGGCTCCCGCGGACACGCCGTCGGCACACGGCGGACACGGCGCCCGGCTTCTCCTCCCTCCCCCGTGCCCACACGAGGACGTTCAACAGGAAATATCTATCTATCTATCTTAGGTATTAGATATATCTCTCTAATACTATGTACACACACACGCGTACCCCGCAGCCCCAACGCAGTCTCCGGCAGCACGGGCACGGCGCGGAGCCGCTCCCCGGCCGAACCCGCNGGCCCGAGGGAGCAGCCCCTGCTCAGCACATCCCGAGGCGAGGAGCGGGCCGGCTCTGCTGGCACCACCCCGGCGGCAGCCCCGCAGGCGGCGAGTGCCGGCGAGAAGCGAGGGCGGGGGGATGCGCCGCGGGAAGGAGGGAGGAGCGGAGGCTCTCGCCACGCTCCCTGTTGAGTATGCGCCCCCCGCCCGGCCCCCTGCGCCCACCCTATCACGTCCTCCGTGGCAGTGAGGTGGGAGGCGCGATAAACTGGGAGCACCTGTTCCATGCACGCAGACCAGGAGAGAAGCAAGGGTAAAATGCAGGCCAGGGGACTTGGTCCTCCTGGGACTCCTCACAGTCACCACTCCCTCCAAAGGCTGGAGTGCCTCATCTTAGAAGTGTAAGGAAGCTGTTGATGCGGCACATCCCTGTGTCACTTCACCAAAGCCGTGGAAAGTCTTCCCCCAGCATCTAATCGCTTTTTCATCTACTTCCAGGTTTTCAACCATGAACGACTGTAGTTCAGTGTGACTGTTCTCACAAGATTCATGATCCCAGCTCATTTTAAGCACGGGAGGTGGTGCTCTTGCATATGTATTTTGAGTCTTAACTCTATTGCACACACACACACAAGATTTTTCATCCCAAATGAAGAGCAGACTTGCCCAACCCCTACACCTCTGCTGGCACCATCCCCCACAAAATCCATGGCCACTGCCACCCAAATCTTAAATTGATGCAGGGAAGTCGCTTTCTCCCCAGAAAGGGAAAGCTACCAAACTTCTCTATTTTGGTTGCAGAATTTAGGCATGAAAAGCCAAGACGAGTAGGAGACAAGACACTAGAACAGATGGACCTTCAGCTTCAGTACATCAATTCAAATCCTGCAAGACTTACAGAAACAGTTTGGGTTTTATTGCACACCAAAAGGAGAAACAACATGGCATAGATGAGATACAAGGTTGTGAGCTGCAAGGAGCGTCTTTCATCCATCATCCCGTGCAGACAGCTGATGCATCCCTGGTTTTGTTTTCATGCTAAACACGTAGTGCAGAGTCTTACTCTTGTCAGGTTTCTTTGTAAGTCTTAATATTTCTGTATTGTTTGGTAAACTTTCTTTTGCTTCATTCTACTAGTAGTTTTAATCAACCAAGCATTAAGCAACAGATTTTACTTTGTTGTGTAAGAATGTGCAGACTGTTAATAGAAATAATTTTCTCATAATTCTTCCCTCAAGAAAACCTTAAATAAAGAGCCCAGAAATTAAATTATGTAAGATACCTAACCTCATTCGTCCTGTGCAGCACATTCATAGTGCAACAGCTAGATGTAGTATTTCTATTTTCTTCCTATTTTGGGGAGAGGGCAATAGATACAGTACCAGACAGTATATAAAATTTACTCGAAATCATATTCTTTGCACATGTTAACTGGTCCAGCAATTTATGTATCTTAGTATGTAAATTGGCTCATTGGAAACGTTTCTGTCAGTCATTCTCTACTACCCTGAGCAGTAGACTTAGACCCCAAATTAGAATTAAAGTGAATATTGCACTCCTTATGTAAGTATTATCTTCCAGATTTAAAGAAGGCTTTTGTTTTTCCAGCATGCAAGTGACTATGAGTATGAAATGTTGTTTTTTACCATGCTGATATAAATCTGGATAGACTTATTGTATTTAATTATGTTAGCAAAAACAGATAATGCAGTATGATAAATAACCTTGTACATTTATAGCTCTATTTCTGAAAACTTTACAAAGAAGAGCTCAGATGTTTGCAACTCCTAGCTTTTGCAAGCAGTCTTTTTTTGTCTTATGTTTATCAAAGGCAGGCATTATGTTCTGCTGTTAAACAAAGTAACAGCTTGTCCTTTAACAAAATCATGGAGCTAGAAATAGAGAGGTAAAGGCAAGAGAGATCAGTTGCCACAGCAGAAGTAAAGCTTAACGTTTCAGCTGTAGTATTCAAACTAGGCAGCTGTTAAATTCTAAATCATAGGACAAGAGGCACAGTAAGAAAAAAAATTGAGTACAAATGTTGACACAAGAAATTCTTCATTCTGAAAATGAATGGGACTTAAGTGGAAACAGAATTAAATATGGTAGAGAACGGGCATTGTATCTCCAAGGCAATTCCTATTTAGACCACATTGTCTACAACAGCTGGTTGGGGGGTTTTTTTAGGTTGTCTCTTCAGTACTATTAGTATCACAGTAAGTTCTCCCCTGAAGCCTTTTCTGTCTGAAGAAAGGATAGTAGCAAACAGATTGCCCACTGATCACATTTAAAACAAATCTTTATTTAATGACACTGTTTACTTCACATGAGCATCTAGAGCAAAAATCAATTAAGTTGTACTAAAATCTTTAATCCTTCTTGCCTTGCAGGCTAACTTATTGGTTTAGTTGGTAATGATTAAGTACATCTATTTTATCACTATGAAAAAGACAATTATGGACAACTGAAAAAAGTTGCAGAGCAAAACTGATCAGAATTTACTGGTTTTGGGTTAAAAAATTCAAATGTGAAACTATTCGTGTGGAAACACTGGGAAGGCGTTAATCTTGAACACTGCATACAAAATTGACTGCTTTCTCCTATTTATTCAAAGAGTGACTCACACAGGCTCCCCATGTTACCACAGAACTGATAGGTGGTGCTCCTCAGAGGAAAGGTACCTTTGAAAACCTGTAAGCTGCAGTACGAAGGGAAGCTGTCTTAGAGCAGTCTATTCACAGTTAACACTGATTACTCCACTGCAAGCTCCTTCTACTGATTGCAGATAATCTGAAAATGGTCTTAATTGGATAAATACATAAACTGTGAGAAACTGTGAACTTTTTATGCACATATAGTCCAGTCTTTGGATTTCTTACAGAACAGTTTACTATGCGGATTGCTTTAGAGGCAACTGGGAGTTCAGATCAGTTTCCTAGACTCTTGCATCACAATGTTTGCATCTCTATTCCCACTCAGCTCCCTCTGTGGACCATGGCTTACCATGATGTAACTACCTGTGTGCATAGCCCTTTTCTGAGAACTCAAAAATATGCTCAATTAAAAAAAAAAAAAAAAAGATGAAGAAGACCTCATCTTTGCTTATAGGTAAACCTGGGATTTAGCAAACCATTATCTTAATACTTATCATGCTCCTAAGTGTTTTAATTTAACACTCCAGAGCATGCATGGTGTTCCCATGATGTTTGCTCAACTAAAACTTAAGCATATGTATTAAAGCCTTCATACAATCAAGATGCAACTCATATCAGAGTTAATTTCCCAGTGGAAGCATTCTGTTTATTAATTTAAAATTAATATTCATTATTATGCAGCAGTTGCCATTTCCAGTTCAGTCCCGTTGCAAAGATTTCTGTTGGTGAACTGTTTTGATAGATATAACTGGATGCTCATTATGGGCTGTGTTATTGGATGTCCACGGTCATGTCATGCAACCATTGCCAAGAGACACAAATAGAACCGATTAAAAATGTTTTAATTGATATAGACATATATGACATATATGTCCTGTATCAGAGTACATGGAGGTATGTACATGCATGCACACACAGGAGTACACATACATATATTTAAGGAAGATTGATGTGTGTCTCTCAGCTGGTAGATTTCAGCTCAGCTACACTAATCTTGACATAACTCTAACCACCAGACAGAAGGGTCTCACAGCTTTATACCACCTCTGTTACAGGCAAAACCTGCCAGACCTTTACCTCTCCTTCACTCGCAGTCAGTGGTGAAGGTACAGAGCCATCACAGCTTTCATAAGCCATGGTAACATTTCATTAATTAATTACCCTATCTGGGCTAGAAATTCAGTGCTGAAGGGCACAAAACCCCTGTCTGTTGCACGTGGAAGTTTAGGCAAAGCTTTACTCTGAAAAGCAACATCTTGAGTGCCAAAGAAGCCATCTGGCAGCATGTTTCTACTCAGAGACAACCAGTAGGTCAGATGAGGCTGTCCTAAGGGTGCCTGGCAGAATCAGTGTTGATTGTTCTTTAAGATGTTTCCCACAGAATCACAGAATATGCAGCGTTGGAGGGGACCCACAAGGATAATTGAGTCCTTCTCTTAGCCCTGCACGGGGATATCCCCAAGAGTCATACTATGTGCCTGAGGGCATTGTCCAAATGCTTCTTGAACTCTGTCAGGCTTGGTGCTTGGAACTTCCCTGGGGAGCCTGTTCCAGTGCCAAACCCCTCTCTGGGTGAAGAACCTTTTCCTAATATCCAGCCTAAACCTCCCTGATACAGCCTCAGGCCATTTGCTCTGTCCTATCACTGGTCACCCCAGAGAACAGAACAGTGTCTGCCCCTCCTCTTCCCCTCATGAGGAAGTTGTAGACTGCAATGAGGTCTCCCCTCAGTCTTGTCCAGGCTGAACAGACCAAGTTGCACAGCACCAGTGAGTTGATTGTAACTGAAGGAAACAATCACCTTCCTCACGTGTGATGCAATGTGTTATCAGCACCTCATATAACTGAAAATGCAAATGCTACAATGGTGCTGATGGTGGAAATCGTTATTCAGAGTCAGGGCTGACGCCTGTCTTGTCCCAAGTTCTGTTTGATTGAGAAGCCAGCACCAGATGTCTCCAAGGTCAATGATAAGACAGCAAGTTCTAAAGTAGCCTGCTGCAAATATAGGCATCTGAGCCAGTGCAGGCACAGCACATTAATTACCTGGATGGCAGCATTTCTCAAGAGGTGCACCAGGAAGGCAGCAGCTTTAATGAGATACTACAGTTAGTTACCAGAAAACTGTTTGAAAAGGTGGAAAACCCAAACAGGAGCATACTTCATTCCATCAAACTGTCTTCTTTCTGTAATTTCTAAGGGAAAGTAAACATCACATCAAAGAAAAGCGGTGGTTTTCATTCAGATATTAACCCATAGAGAAAACCTGAAGTCTTCTCTAGAAAAGGCAACACATGATTCTCTTCTCATTTCTCTGATTCCTACATCCTAGCTTCCCAGCCAAGTTGTCCCTTGGATATTTTTGTTGGTGCTGCTCCAATCACCATAAACTCATAACACCATCATCAGTTGCCAGCACTTTTTTTGTAACACCAAATATTGGTCCAATTCAACTCCCATTCATGCTGACATTAAACCAGAGACTGAGTCAGGGGAACGAAAAATAGCAAAGGAAATATAATTAAAAGCACCTTATTACCTGTTCTGGTTTCTCTGGCTCCTTTATTTATTACATGGAATCACTTACTGCAATCCTATCTTAGTGCAATCTCCACCCCACAGGCCTGTACCTTCTTGTTGATGTTTGTATTACCACAAAACATATAGGAACTTGTCTTGATCTAAAATTCTTAATTTTAAGACAAGACCCTGGGCTATTAACATTACTCTATATGGAGCAGTAAGCAGGACACAGAATAACTGTGGGGAGCCATTTCAGCTGTCTTCACAAGGGGATGTCTACTCAGGCTTGGGCTATGTAGACAATCAATAGGAAAAAAAAAATTACTTTTCCTCGTAATCACCCACAAAATAAATGAACTTGTAAATTTAATTTAAATTACCATTCCAGTTACAGCCTCAAGCTCAGATCTTGGGAAAAAAAACCCTACCCTGGAAACATTTAATTTCTGTTATGCTCTCCAATTTGTTTCAATTCACAAGCAGTTTGAGGCATTCACATTTGCAGTGATGCCCAGGAGGCAGGAGAAAAAGACTCGAAACATCACTTCAATAAGGGACAAGGTAGTTAGGTAAGGGACAAAGGGAAGACAAAGCAGCAAACAGGGTGTCAGTGGTCAAAATTAAAGGCCACAGTCAAACCCAAGTCAAATTTGTGTAGGTATCTCAATGAGGGGTTTGTCCAGAAAGAAACTGCAGGTTGTCAGTGAGCTAAGTAGAGATTTCTGGAGAATGACTTTTCACGTGTGAAGATTTCCCTTTGTGTTTTGAAATACAGATGCAGAATTTGTGCAGAATCAGTGTGTAAGGAGTTTACCTTCTTCTCATGGTACTAATCTACAGGAAATATTCAAAATATTTAAAAAGTGAAATTTGTTTCCCCATCAATATATTTTGGCATTCACTTCACTCATAACTGCTGATGAATGCCCCATTGTGCTTGATATTTTATAGCCATGATCAGACAATTTTCTTAGCTCAAAGGGGCTTATTACCTTGGTTTTACGACAAGATACCAACAGGGGAATAAAGCACAGATGAAGAATTTCAGAAGCAGTGAGAATGAAACAAGTGAACCATTCACAGTAACCAATAATGACAGATCACTGCCTTCCTAGGTACCAATTGCCCTGTGAAATTAGAATTTGACATTTCTGCAGCAGTAAATTCTTTGTACCTGTGGTACATACTCATCAATAATATTTTCTGCTGGCATCCTCATAACCATGTTACTAGGTACTTACGAAGCTTCCTCCAGAAATTAAACTCTTTCAGAACAACTTGAAGTAGGCATAAATCAGAATTTCCTCTTGCTATCCATGACCCAAATTCAGATTTCATTATTCTAAGACTAGTCTGAATGCTCTGCTGAAGAAAGGCATTCCCTATCACCAGCAAACTTGAGTTTCAATTTGAAATATGTTTGAACTGAACATTCAAATTCCTAAATGAACTTTAATGTTCTTCACTTAAAATAATTGTGTTGGACACCTTAAAGAAATGTTGAGTATTTTATTTCCATATAGTGATTTTAAAAGATTGCATTTCAGTCACTGCTACTTTTGCTTGTTATGAATAATATAGCATTTACTCTGCAGGGGTCATCTGTGCTGTAAAGTACGAACAGCATGAATGAGAAAATGAGACCTTGACACTTCGTTAAGCCATCTCACTCTGAGAACAGCATTTTCAGTCTCTTTAACATTTTTCATAAGTCAGCTATGTTGCTCCCATCCAGTACCTTTTCATCCCAATGTTACAGTTTTGCAGGTTTGACATATCTAGTGTGTAGCCACCTGAAAACCACCCTCTCCTATTTTTTACTTCAGTGCTCTCCATTTGACTTTATCTGTCTGATTTGGGCTACCATTTAGCCCAGCTCTGTGGAAGACTGATTCCTCACAGGGACCACAGAACTAACTTTATACATGGGCTGGCATGAGATGCTGAGTCAGCCAAAGCCAAGAGGTGGATCTCACTTGTCCCCTTCTCGAAAGATCAAAACATTCAAAAAGCCAGGTATGATCAGAGTAGAATCTAAGCAAATAACCCAAATTTTCTAGTGAGGTCAGGTTAGATCACACCAACTAATTAGCCCAACTGAAAATAAAAATATTTATACCTGACTTTGTCCCACACTGCCATGTTCTGGCAGCAGCTTTTGCTTCCAGACCAGCTCATTGTCTTTCTGAGGTTACAGTCTCTTTCTGCCTTCTAGGAGGTCTTTCTGATCCAGTCTTCTCGGGCCGTTTCTCATCAACCAAGAAAGCATTCACACCCTTTTAGGCTGCCCTGAGATCCAAAACATTTGTTCATTTAAGTATCACACCCTGTTCAGACAGAGCTTTGTTGCAGAGACACAGCTGTGTCACATGCACCGTTGGAAATCTGGAGATACTACACAGCTCACAGATTGAACTGAAATCCCACGCTGAAGATGGTGATGGTCTGAGCATGTAGAAAGAAAATGACATATTTAGTGAGGAGCATTGACCCAAGTGCTAGTGGCACGGTCTGTTTGAGACTTTTTTCATCTATTGTTGTGATTACAGATTTCAGACAGACAGCCTGATTTCAGACAGACAGACAGACAGACAGACAGACAGACATATGACAGAGGGAGAAAACTGTAAGAGCCAGAGCTGTTTGAGAGAAGTGAGCAATGCATTTAGTATTCATTGTAGAAACAGCAGAATAGTGTTAATCAATAGATCAGCAGGATCCTGTTACAGTATTCCTTTGCAATTGTAAGGAGCGAGAAAGATATTTCTTGCAATAAAACCCTATCTGTGTAAGTCCACAAAAACAGGCTTATTCTTTCTATGTTGAGGATCAAATATGTTGAGGATCAAATATGTTCTTCTCAACAACATGTCTGCATAGGCACGTGTAGGAAGGCCTCAGTCTGCTGGAGAAAAGTGAGATCATTCTGGGAGGCTATATAGCATAATTCAGCTCTGCTGAGAAGCTCAGTGTGATGTACAGCTTCCAGATCTAAGTAATGCATGGAAACAAAAGGGCCCTCTCGAGCCAAGGGTGTGCTGCCTTCGCAGACTTAGCTAGCTTGTCTATGTTGCTGCAGCTTCTATAAAAATCTTAGTGAATCTCATTTATAGAGTAGATCAATACTTCAGCTTGCATGCCTCCTGCATGTTTAGTCTTGCCAAGCTTTGCCTTGTGCTGTGGTTTAAGCTTGGTGGGCAGCTTATCACTGTGCAGCCACATGCTCACTCCCCCACAGTGGGGTGTGGTACAGAATTGGAAGGGTAAAAGTACAAAAAATTTGTGAGTTGGGATAAAGGCACTTTAACAGGTAAAGGAAAAGCTGCACAAACAAGCAAAGCACATTAAGGAATTCATTCACTAGCTCCCATCTCTAAACAGGTGTTAAGCCATTTTCCAGGAAAGCAGGGCTCCATCACATGTAATGGGTCCTTGGAAGGATAAATACAGTAACTGTGAATGTACCCCCACCTTCTTCTTTCCTGAGATTTTATTGCAGAATGTGACACCATTTTGGTGTGGAATACCCCTTGTTGTGTTCAGCTGTCCCAGGTGTGTCCCCTCCCAGCTCCTCATGCAGCCCCAGCCTCCTTGCTGGTGGGGTGTGTGAGGAGCAGAAAAGGCCTTGACACTGTAACTAAAACATCCCTGTGTTATCAACCCTGTTTCCAGCACAAATCCAAAATGTATCCTTATACAAGATACCATGAAGAAATTAAACTTTATCCCAGACAAACCAGTACACTTAGTTTTGGTTGAATAGGCTTTCAGTGTGGGTTGCAACCTTCCAGGCTTTCTTCAAAACGTGTGAGCAGCCATTAACGTTAGAAGCTTAAGTCTAGATCTGTTTCTCTGAGATGCTCTGCTGTGTCACTAGCTGTCCTATCCTGTTATACTTCGTGAGTTACAACCTTGTCTCTCTCTCTTTTTAATGTACAAGACTCACATAGGGAAACATGAAGAGTGTATCATTGTGTTGTGGTTGAAGAAGTTCAGTAACTCAAGCAGACTCATCAACTGTTTTCTCCAAAGGATTAACACGTCTCTGTATGTGACCTTTTGCTATGTTTTTTCCAGTTTTTAGATACTGAACTCTCTAGGCAGCCAAAGATGTGTTGAGCTCGATGAGAATTAGGCTTAGATGAAAATTTCTGCTTGCTCCTTCTTCTGTTACCTTAACAACCAGTATATGTACCTCTCAAGTAACATCTTCATCTGAAGTGCCTCCCTCTTCCACACACATTTCCACTCTGAATATTCACTGAAAAATTATGCTGGAAATCAAATATTACACAGAATTTGTATATGCCTGTTTTCCCACAGAAATTGAAATTGTCAGATTGCAAGCAAGTATCCTGCCAAATTGTGCAGGTTTTTCTTTTTAAATTTATCCCAGTCAAAAAAGATAACTTCTTGTTTAAGCTATTGAACACCAAAGGCAAGGTTACAAAAGGGATGAGATCAATTCCAGCTTCCCCATTGTCTCCAGCAAGCTTTGGATAAGGAAAGACAGGTTTGTTTCAAAAATAATTTCCTTGAGAAGCAAACAGTAACCAAAAAAGAATTAATAACAGATACTCAATTTCCTCCTAAGAAAAAGTTCTGTCACTTTCTACATTAACATGGTGGTAGCTTTCAGTGGAGGACTGCAGATTTTTTAGACTTTAAAAAAAATTAAACTCTTCAAAATTCAGTTAAAGCTACAAGATTCTCAATGATTGTACGTGTAAAAGTCTCACCAACGTCCACAGTATCATTCAATACAATATGGCTTAAAAATTGTTATATTCCAATTATTTTTTTTTGTGGTGATCTGCCTGGGTGAAATAATTTCTCTGTGTGGGAACACTGGTAGTTCAGACTCCTCAATTCAACAGTGTATCAGCATGCCCTTAAATTTGAAGTATGCACAGGAGCAAGCCAGACTTCACACGTTTAGTGCTCAATTTGTCGACAAGAGTCCTGACATTACTGATCATGTTCTATACATTTGCTATAAATCACTTCCTCTAGGACTTTTCAACTGTTGTAATACTAAGTTTTCTCTAAAGTCTATCATAAATGCACTTTGAAGATGTAACTTATTTTATGGATGTTAGATTTCCATCCTTCCTCCATCCTCATGTGCACATATTCTGTGCTAGTAATCCTTCTCTGACAAATCAATCCCCCAAGTCATCACACTAAAATGTCTTCAATGACATTATACTTTTAAAAGTTGTCTTTCAAACTTGTTAAGGCTTCAACCAAAGAAAGGAGTTAACCCTTCCTCAAGTAAAGTTCAAACACTCTGTCAAGTCACAAAATAAGGGATTTATAATCCACTTGAAATGTGTTAGCAAGGTTTAAAGTGGGGGGGGGGGGGGGGGAAAAAAACGAGAAAAACCCAAAACATTTTCTATTTCATTTGTTTTGAAAGGCTTACTATTTAGTTTTATTTTGTCAGCAGGATAAATTACTCTCCTTAGAATTCCAAGGAAATTTTACTTGGTGAGTGCTTAATGATGGCTAGGTGTTGCTGGAAAACCCTTGACTAAATTGGTAATGCTAAATATAATGACTGCACTTGCTTTCTCCTCTCCCCACTTTTCTCCATCTTTTTGAGCCTCAGATTTGCTCATGGGCTGGAGTTTCTACCTTCATCTCTTGAGCCGATCACACTCACCTCAGTCACTACATTAGATGAGAAAAAATAAAGAAATAAAACGATGTATATGCTCAGTTATAAGCTCTGGTCCAGCTCATGTCTAGCCCAACTTTTTTTCTTCCTCTATTCTTAGCAATTTCTTCAGCTCTACACCTTTAAGAGAGTAGATTCAGATTTTTGTCCTCAATGTAATTTCCATAAATTTGTATAGAGATTACATTTTTGGCAGGAAGTGTCCTTAAAGATTGTATAGTTCAGGTATATACCTGACCCCTTGCTGCTTATTGAGTTGAGATCTTTAAATGTTTCTGAGCATCTTGCAGGAAAAAATCAGATTACCAAAAATAAAAAAAAAGTCATTAACCTCTTCCTGTGTTGCGGAATACAAGAAACTCCTCCTGTTTGTTGCTCTTACTGCATGCTATGATGTAAAGACACCTCAGCTGGGCTGCTGGCTGTGTCACCTTCCCAGAGAAACACCCCTGAATTCCTTTGAATTCCCCTGAATTTCCCTGGTGTTTCCCTGCTGGCTTCTTTACCTCAGGAATCCCTGACTCATCTCTGTAAGACTGGAAGTGTGCTCCAGTGTGGCTGACACATTTCAGAGTCGCTGGCAGAGGGGTCTTGCAGGTACCCTGTTCCTCTAACCTTTGCATATCACCCCACAGCTTGCCAGGGACAACCCTGATATTGTTGTGTGCCATGTCCATCACTCCCCCATCACACATAGTTTAAAGCTCTGCCCATTCCTGCTTGTTCCTGAGCAAAGACTGTCCTCTCTTGCTGAGAAAGGTGACTCCAATCTGATGCCAGCATGCCTGGTGCTATGCAGGCCATTCCACTGCCAAAAACCCCAAAATATAGACCAGCCATGGAACCATGTATTTATAGACTCAGCCCGTCTGTTTCTTCCCATGTTTCTGCCTTCAACTGGAAGTCTGGAAGAGAATATTAATTTGTGCCCCAGACTTCCTTACCGAACATCCCAAGGCCCTGCAGTCCTGTCTTGATGGCACTTGGACTACATGTTGCCATTTCATTGCTCCCTGTGTGGGAGATCAGTATTGGGGTACTCTGAGGGCCGCACCAGGCTGGGAAGTTTCTTGGTGATATCCTTAACCCAGGCTCCAGGAAAGCAGCAGACGCTCCCATGGGTTGGGCCTGGTCGGTTTACTGGGCCCTCTGTTCTCTGTAGGAAGGAATTGCCTACAATTATAACTCATCTTTTCTTCCTCTTGGAAGTAGTTGTAATACAGAGGGTTGTCCTTTCTGATTGTCGTGACACGTGTGGTGTAACTGGGCCTTCATCCTCTTCATCCTTTGGCTGGCCTCCCATGTAAAAAACCTCATACCTATCCTGCAGAGGGTGAGTTCAAAAATTGCTTGGGAACATACTACTAATACGGAGCAGCTTGTACTTCTGAGATTACCCCTACTTCTTCTCTTTGAGTAAACAGATGGTTCGTAGCTCTTTTACCAACATAAGGTCACTGTGCAAAATGGGGGAAAAATACCATGGGAATATATCCTGGTCAGCCCAGGAAAGTGGGTGCCTGGTCACGTCCCAGCCTCTCCACCGGTTTTCTGGTGGCCCTAAGAAGGAGATCCAGCACTTAGGATGGGGAAGGCATGGTGCACTGCCACCCCACACCTGATCTGGACAAGAGTGAGGCTGAATGCTGACACACACTAAAGGAAGCATACACAGATTCTGTCTATTAAATAGATTTATTACATGCTTGACACTGTGGGTCACTCAACATCATGATGCACCTTCAGTCAGGTGTGCAGAATATGCATCCCATATTCTTCTATATACCCTACAATGCCTTGCTTAGTGGCTTTAGGAAGGCTTTAGCCTGGTGCTTTAAATATACATATTTTCTTGCACAGCAACCACCACCATCCCAAAGTAAAGCTTTCTTTTCCTACCTCTGGCTCAGAAATTTATCAGTTAAGACTGTTTGAAACTCAGTAAATGTAACTGTCAGTGGCAAAACAACTGAAAACATGTAGAAATTTGAAATGGCGCTCATAGAGAAAATGTTATTACTGCAGAGGGTAAGCACAGCTTGCACACAAACATAAGCACTCATTTTAGGCCCTAGCCCACCACATGACACGAAGATGTGATGCTCAGTTCAAGCAGTTTGAAAAGCCAGGAATAAGCCATCAATCATTTCATTTTACTGTGCCTCATAAATTTGTGAAGCCTGTATTTCCCAGCAGACCATACAACCCATTTTTAGAACCATGGAGCTTCACAGGAAGCCAGGCACAGCCTGCCCTGCCCCATTCTATTACATTTTCTTTGTATTTTCACCAGAATTGCATGTCATTGACAGTGAGCCTTTTTACAGAAATTAATCCAATGAAACTCCCCCTCCAGTTGTTGGAAACATCACTGGTTAATGGCCCAGGTTACTGGCAAGGCTTTTCCTGGTCTGCAACACACACTAATGGATTTTCCTCTGCTACCTCCAGTCTGCTACTCACAGTCCAGATTCTGCTCTGCAGTTTGATACATCCATATCAAAGATTACATTGCCTAAATGCTCCACCATTATACTCCAAATTCATGAGCAGAAAGGGAACACACCTTGTATACAAAACCAAGAACTTATTTTTAGTTTAATGAAATTC
This sequence comes from Machaerirhynchus nigripectus, assembly GCA_013397975.1. Lineage (NCBI taxonomy): Eukaryota > Metazoa > Chordata > Aves > Passeriformes > Dicruridae > Machaerirhynchus > Machaerirhynchus nigripectus. The sequence continues at coordinate 1,746,048 of VZRQ01000114.1, read as the reverse complement.
TAAGCCATGGAATGAAATAATTATTTTTTGTGCAGTTACAATGATACTTGCACAGTTCAAATGAAATATGGTTAAAAATGACATATACGCAAACTTCCTAGAACCTATGCCCTTCCTCTGGTATTGTGCTCACCCTTGCACTGCCCCTCTGGGTATGAAGGCTGATAGCTTCAGGCCATGGACAGGGAGTCACAGCACAGACAGCATCTCTTCGCTGGGAGGAATGGGATGTTGATTCTCCCTTCTCAACCCAGGACAGGTGGTTGGAAGCAATATTATGTTTGGTAAGAGCGTCTACACTCTGCTCTTTTTTCCATGCTCTGTGATACCATGCTACAGCTTCATTTGTGAGCTTAGCAAATGTTGTATACTCATTCTTTGTTCTCTTCTCTTACCACTGGAACTGGTTATAGCCAGCTGCTGAGGCTGCTTTCCTTTGATAACCTATTTGTATCTTATTTACAACAATTGACCAGTGCTGGTTAATGGATTTGCTGAAACGATTCTTTGCATGTGCTTTAAATCTCCTGCCAAAGAAGGCAGGTTGAGAAGTAAGAAATCATGCTTATACACTTGGTACAAGGTTTTCCAGCTCTTCCAATTGGAATTGTTTGCTGGTGTCCATTACTGCTTGCTCTGACCTCCTTTGACACTGTCTTAACTTCCAGTTTTCCTCTTACTGATACAAGGAAGGATAAGAAATCCTTCAAATACATTTCAAATCCAAGCGCTCATTTGGCACTTATTGTGTCGGCTGCTATACATGAGCACACATGCATATATTTAGATTTAATACTTGCTCCCAAAGCTCTTTATTTTCTAAATGAAGCCACTTCAGGCTCCAGTCCAACTCCAAACTCCCAGCTGCAGCAACCATTGCTTAGCACATTACTCAACCCTCCTTCACTTTTTTGTTCCAAGGGAAAAATTAGTCACTACAAATAATCTACATTTGCTCAAATAGAAGATTACACACAGAGGTTCATGTTGCCTTCCCTTTGTTTTTCTCCCAGGGCATGTCAAGACTGCTAACCAATTTTCTAGGAATAGAATTAATCGTGTGAGCCAGAGAAAACTCTCTCAAATCTATTTTCCGTATGATGGGAAAAGCTTCTTTGTAAATAGCAGAGGGCTCACTCCTGGAGCTTGGAGCAGCATCCTTCTGTTGCAAGATCAGAGGATTCTGAGAAGCCTTCCATGTAGATTAGTTTTACATATTATCAATTTTTCCAGGAAAACAAAATATAGCTCCATATAGTAGCAATCCACGCAGTAGCTGAATGTGAGGTTTTAAGTCTGGGTGAAAAGGATAATTTTGAAATTCTTGTGTTAAAGGCTACATTGAAGAGTAAATTTGAGCTGGTTTGGAATATCTTTTCTGACAAATCCTTGGCTTCTCCCATGCTTATACACCATTTTCTGACTAGAAAATTAAAACACAGCATCACTGGTGAATGTGGAGATAATGTTCCCTACCTTCAAATGAGGTCCTAAGGAATGTAATTCCCCAAGTATCTTTTTAAGTGGGGGAAAAGGGAAAACAACATGATCAAGCAATTCTGTAACAGAAACTGAGCAGGTTAAATCAAAGTCAGTGTTGGAAATTGACTCCAGCCAGTCATTGCAAGTCAGGTTATTCTCTTGTATAGATGTTCCTCATCCTTAGCTCTTCTACCAAACCTATTCATATAAAAACTCATTTGAAAATCCTAGGCAAAACTGTTTGCCACCAGACTGCTCCAGTCTTCAGAGAGATACTTTTACATCCTCCTGAACTGGTTCAGCTCTGTGACTTAACTTACCCCATAGTCATATCTGAAGGAAATAAGACACTACCATATCCTGACACAGTACACTTCAAACCACAGAGATGCCAGCTGGGAAACACCCAGCAAACCAAGTTCCTTACCCTACTGAACTAGAACACCATGGTCACTACAGAAACTGGAGCCTGACATATTTATTCTTGTGCAATTCATACACTCATCTTGTGCAATTCATACACCCTATGAGCAACAACAAGCTCTAGCCATGTATCCAACCAAATCTGGACAAGTTTCAAGCACAGCAGCAAAAATTAGGAGACAGAATCATGCATAAACTTAAATTTATGTGTACTGAAATGTCTACAGCTGTATTATCACCTTCCCTTTTAGGTTTCTATCCCACTAAGCCTTTCCAAATGCCCCAGGCAGAGCTTGGCAACAGGCCATAGCTCATGAGTAATGGGAGAAATTCATGGCTATCTGCATGCTACCAGTTGCAATGCTGGGGCCTCACTGCTGGAAGACGGGAAAAGGAATTCTGTTTATAAAATGAAAAACAATGAAATTGACCCAGAGGTGTCTCAGAAGAGCAAAATGCAGAAAAACAAAACATCATGAGCAGAACTCCTGTGGTCTTAGAAAATCACATGCAGCCTTTTAATCTTGATTGGATCCATAAAGACTTGTTCTTTGCATAACTTGCACAACGTTCATTCTCCTTAGTAAGAAGCAAATGGCTTCTCACTGTCCTTTAAAGAATCTGTGACTCTCACTCCAGACTGAGCTGCTTGCAGCTTGCAGAAGAGGGAGGGAAGACATACATTTTCACATGGAATGCATACCTATAAGAAAAGTGGTAGAAGATTGTGATTGTAGAAAGCCAAGTCTGTATATTTGCCATGGAAACAGCAGTTTTAAGAAACATAGTGATGGGAGGAATATCAACTACCACTTCAGTCTGATTTCTGCAGCATGCGGTCTTAGCCAACTGGCTAAAAGTAGGCTGCTCCTCATGCAGCTTGACAGACCCCCCAGTTTTATTAGCCTGGTGATTATGGGTCATTTCTGGCTTCTACTTTTGAAATGTCCTAGGTATCCTTTTCTATATTTAGGAAATATAAGGAATTAAGTGGAAAAGAGAAAGCAAGGGTGAAAAAGGCTCTCGCCTCACTCTGGACACTTACCTCATTTTTTGTGAGGTCAGCAGCAGCCTTGATGCATATTTCATTTACACATTTGCCTGTTTCTTTACATCCCAACAGAGGCACACAGTATAAGGAAGGAAAGGGACTTCTCTGGACACCTCCTGAAGACAAAGCAATGCAGGCCTAATTTCTGGTATTCTATTTTTGGAAGTTTTTGTTTCACTCAGACCAGGAAAAACTTAACATTAAAAGCACTTCCAGGGCCTAAGAAAGCTTAATTGAAGTAACGAACTCAAATTTTAGCACATGGTTCCCTTTGTAGAACTCTCACTACTTCTGTAGCCATCTCTCTGTTCTTTTCCTCTTACCAGGTTCCTTTCCTTTTGATGCCCTGTTCCTCTTCAGTCACATTTTCCCCTTTATTATTCCATTCTTTTTGCTACCAAAGGTGTAGTGGAAAGATCCCGATTTCCCTTCTCATCCTTACTGATGGGAACAAAATGAAGCAACCACTTTTGCTACAGGAGAGAGATTAGCATGCTCAATGCAGTCTGTAGCCCTAGACTCTGCAAAACAAGTAAGGAACACGCTCCAGAAGAATTAGCAACACCTGCCCTTAAAGAATGCCAAGGTGTTTGGCTGCTCTCAAAATTCAGCGAAATGCTGCTGTCCCAGTCACTTGCAGCCCTGCTGTTCAGGAGGGTTGATGACCTTGTGAAGTTGCCTTCAGCTGCAGGAGAGCAGCCCAGCACAGACATGGATGTGTGCTTCCAGCAGAGGAAATTTTTGCTTCTCTGGTCTTTTGTCACAGCCCTGGCTTCCTTCTAGCTTCCACAGAATGTTATTGATGGATACACTGGGGAATGAGCTGGCCCAGGAACTTGTCAGTAGCACAGGTTTGTTTTTTGCAGGGTGTTGCTAACCAAGCTTTGTCAGTAGCAGACATGGGTGGGAAATCCACACTATCAGACAGATGAAAAATGCATCCAGGAAGTTTCTGTGCTTCAGGCATCATTTCTTAGTCCCCAGCTTCCCACATTTCCTTGAAGATAAAGCTAAGCTTTTCTTAGTGTTGGATTTAAAGGCTATATAGGTAACTGTTGCTTTCCCAGGTCTCTTCTGATTACCTGTCACTTGGGCATGGTTTGGTCTCCAGAATAGTGTGAACGTTCCCTTAGCTAAACTGTCCTTCAGCACCATCACCTAGGGGCTGGTAAAAGTGGCTGCAGTGGTCACCAAAGACCAGTGGCTTCATCACACCTGGGAGGCGATGCTGTGAAAAGAGGCCAAAGTGAGATCTCTGCACCAGTAAATTATTTCTTTTTTTCTAGGAAAAACTGAGTGTTCTTTGGTTTATTTGCCTATCAAAGTCATTTCTAGAAAGGAAATGCTAGGAACAGCTCACAGAGGGGTTTTTTTAAGGTAACCAGGTGATTGCCAGTTGCCACTTATCTGATGTCAGCTTTGCCCTGAGGATAGGCTAAGTCAGAGCAAAGCAGACAGCAATCTCCTTCATCAGGTGCCACTGTTCCCAAGTAAAAGGATACATAAATGTCTCTGAAGGCTAAAAACGTGCCCACAGGCAAAGAAAAAGAATAGATTGGAATACAGGAATATATTTAAAAACACCGGTATTACATGATGCTTCAGCAAAGGTATACTCAAATACTGTAGGGTATTTTGTTTGCTTAGTTTGATCAAGAGTGATGCTGATGATGGAACAGGACTCTCTGCCTTAGCTGGATCCCAGCTGCAGCTGAGCCTTTAGAAACACTAAGAGTTCATGCTGTAACCATACAAACTTCACATCCTGACCTTTAACTGGAAAATCCTTCTGCTGCTGCGTCCTTTTTACATAGAGTAATGGTTTCTCCTGTTACTACTGTTCTAAGCAAACTAGGATTCAAAGGAGTTATTTTTTTGAGAGGGACACAGTGGTCTGTATTATGCAACCAGAACGAACCTAAAGAAATCTTACTGATTCACTGAATCCTATTTTAGATGTAAAATTTGAACTTCCTGGGTACACATAGAGAAATATTTTTTTCTAAGTACACAATGGCTATAATTTATAAAATGTGGCCACCTTAAACATGATAGCATATTTTGTAGTGTACGCTTTTAATTCATGCTAACAAGCCATACACACTGGATATGAGCTCTTAAATAAAAAATAAAACTAAAATCAAACCAAACAATAAGTATGGGTATTGCTCAGGAATCTTCAATATGCTTTTGGACCTTACTGAGGAAACATTATGATAAGAAAAAGATACTTTCTCTTTTGATATGGAGGTATTTAGAGCTCTTCATAACCTGATAAGAACTTTCTGAATCATTGCAGAGTGACTGCAGAAGTGATTTCTTCTTCCTTATCCTGAGGTGCCTATTTTCCTGTCTGAAGTGCTGCCCTGTGCGTCTGTATATGAGAGAAGAAAGCAAAGTGGCTTTTTCACTGGACCATTCAGTTGGTACCAAGAGGCATGGCAGGAAATGGGAGAATTTATGTCAAATACAAGTGTGTTTGATCTGGGGCAAGGGAAAGCAAAATTCTTGCAGCAGTAGGCACACCAGTGGAATAAAGAGCTATTCAGTAACATCTTTCTCACTGTGCTGGTTTTGGCTGGGGTAGAGTTAAACTTCTTCACAGTTGCTGGTATGGGGCTGTGTTTTGTGCTGAGTACACGGCTGATAATATAGAGATGTTTGTGTCATTGCTGAGCAGGGCTTGCACAGAATCAAAGCCTGTCCTGCTTTTCGTGCTGCTACACTGACAGGAAATTTTGGGGTGTGTGGGCGGTTGGGAGGAGCCACAGCTGGGACAGGTGACCCAAACTGACCAAAGGGCTATTCCAGACCTTATGGCATCATGCTCAGTGTATAAAGTGGGGGGGAGAAGGAGGAAGGGGGGGATGTTTGGAGTGTGACATTTGTCTTCCCAAGTAACGTGCTGGGACCCTGCTCTCTGGAGATGACTGAACACCTGCATGCCCATGGGAAGCACTGAATGAACTCCTTGTTCTGCTTTGCTCACATGTGTGGCTTTTGCCTTTCCTGTTGAACTGCCTTTATCTCAGCCCATGAGTTTTCTGCCTTTTTCCTTTCCCATTTTCTTGCCGATCCTACTGCTGAAGGATTGAGTGAGTGGCTGTGTGGGGCTTCTTTGCTGGCTGGCGTTAAACCACAACACTCACATAGAAACTCTCATTTTTTACCATACCACCTGTGACCCCAGGTGCTAAGCAGACAGAGAGGCCATTGTGTGAGCAGTGTTTTACAGCTGTCGTGGCTGCCAGCAGAGGTAGAATAGATGATCTGACTGTGCAGCCCTTGGCCTGAATAGTTCTGGGGTGACTAATCCCTATGGATTCGGACTACTCTGCCTAAGACCGGGAATTGGTTTTCTACTGGTAAAGCCCAAAGAGTGAGGATGACAGACTGTGGCTGTGTAGCCATGGTGATCTTATAGAAGCTGTTGAATAATCGAGAGGATCAACAGTAACTCTGCCAAGGTGGCTATGCAGTCTGGTAACTTAGGGGAGAGCAAACCTGATGCTCTCCTTACAGTGCTTGGGGAGAGTTGAAAGTTCCTGAAGATGGCTCAAGTTATGCAATGAGATGTTCGGGGATTTGTCTGAAGTCCCAGTGTTGAGTGTGTGCTGTTAGCAGATGTAAAATATAAAAGCGCTTCTACAATCACAGTCTTTGGTCAGCTTACTCAAGCATTGGGAAAGTGCTCTCCTTGTCTGAAAAACCACAGCTGTGACCCTGAAAATAAAGAGTGTTCTTTCTTCTGCGGTACAGAACAGGGATAACTCTTCTGTGAGTAGAAGGGTACTGCTCTTTTATATAATGTAGCCTGGTGACTTAAATGCTCCCCAGGAGTGCAGTTGCATCTTCACAATCTATTTCCACCTCCCAGAAAACTGCTTCTTTTACCATGCTGTGCTCTCATGGGAGATGAGGGACTCTCCGTGCCTCCTGCTGAATGGGCCAATACCCATAGAATTAAAACTCATTGAGTGAAAGAATATGTGTCCAAAAGCAAGCATGAGTGTAGACTCTGAAATGGACACTTAATATGGATTGGAAACTTGAGATCCAGCTTCTGCTCCAAGGTCAACTTTTAATTAAAATTTCCAGGAAAAGCCCGTTAGGCCAGCCCAATATGCGGGGATTTCAGTAACATGAATGCACAACTGATACAAAAAATGTCGCACCTACGTATTTATGCTTAAGGGAGTGGGCAGCATGGTGAGTGAGCTCTTTCAGGATAATTTTGAATCTAGTTCTACCTGAGTTTCACCAAATGCATCCAAGTGCTGATCTTTTCCTGGGTTCAATTTGCACCAAGACAAGCAGCACTTGGATGTAAGCTAATGCTGAAATAAGGCTTATAATGAGCTTGGGATTCAGATCCAGCATACAGCAGTCTGACAATGGATGTCCTGAGTTTCTTACAGTGCCAAGATGGTTTTGCTAAATAAAAACAGCCTTCAAACAATCTTATCTTTTCATCTAAAGCTCAGGCGTGTACTAATAAAGTAATATTAACAATAGATTTTCATTTTGGATTATTCAGACAGGGAAATAAACACTGCTGTAGTGAAATCTACCAACCACCAAAAGCCAGACTCTTCTACATTACTTTTATCTGCACTGGTGGAAATCTGCAGTTGCTTCTCTGAATTTAGAGGCAAAATTAACACTTGAATGGAGTGACTTAAAGCAGAATCCAAGTTTTGTTTACTATTAGGCATGCTTATTGCATAAATAAACATAGTATACAGCTGCTGTGTTGTTTTTTTTTAAAGTCAGCTTGCATTTAATTTGCAAATACGGTCAACACTAATTTACCCTTCTTTCTGTCTTGGGATTTCTGAAAAATATGGGATGCCAAATGCTAATTCAGGTAATGGTACTAATTCAAAATCTCAAATATAAAGCTGAAAACGATAAGCGCTCACATGAAATTTCTTATGTTAGCCTTTAAATTAAATTGCTCATTAGATTGTCTCCTGTGTCCTACATTCAAAGGTCATGTACAGATTTCACTATGAATAAAAAAAAAGAGAGGGCTAATAGTCTCCAAAAGAAAGCAAAACTGCATCTTTTCTAATGTGTTGTATCATAAAATTGCATGGTTTACCTACACAGCAGAAGCCTGTGCTTTACAAAGACAATAAAACAGAAAAATAAAATGGTAACAAAGGGAAAACCCAACCCTTTAGCACACCTAAACTTTTTCATCTGGAAACTGAAATCAAGGCACTGTTATCCAAATCTTCTAAACGGGAACACAGAGATTTATTTGACTGCGACAAGAGCTGGTGGTTTGTCCCCCATGTTTGGTGTTTTGCTTTTGGGTTTATTAGTTTGGTTTTGGTATTTTTGTAAGTATTTTCTGACAAAATATGCAAGTAATTTACCAGCTTTTCCACTGTGTCCCTGTTAATCATCAGACTTCCATGGAATGGAGACTTTCTTCTGTTTTTGAGAAAAAGTGATCTTCAACTAACATGAAGATGCTGTTCTGTTCGCAGATGTGTGAGGTGGCTTTCAGGGACGTCCACAGTCCTTAGTACAGCACTCTTGTCAGTGGCCAGAGGCTTTCTGAACTGGTTGGCAATGCCCTCTCAGATCTATATGGTTCCTGACAGGTCCATTCTGTTGCTGCTTTGTACCTACTGTAAAATTTCATGTTGTATTTTGCTACACAATTTCTTCAGCAATTACCTTTTTCCCTTTCTTTTTCTTCAACAAGAAAATAACCAGCCTTAGTCTCAGAGAGCTGGAGAATGGCAGTGGAGGAGGAAAGCTTTCATCTCCTCTTTCCTGGATGCAGTGTTCAACCTTGCAGCTACTAAGCATAATTTCATGGCGTGATACAGCCTGGAAAGGACATCCAAAGGTCCTCTGGTCCAAAACCCCAACTCTAAGCAAGGCTAAGATCATATTTCTCAGGGTCTTGTCTAGTTGGGTTTTGAATATCTCCAGGCATGGAGATCAATGGTGGATACAGTGTGAACTTCTTCCCTATCTCTGCACCCTTGGCAGCAGTGTGCTTAAATGTTCAGACAGAAAAGAGAACACACAGCAAATGTTCAGCTTTGTGTAGCACACCAGTTTTGCCAACTCTTTTTCGAATAACAAGGTCGTAATTTTGAACCATCGAAAGGGCACATGTGACACATCACTTCTCTGTACGTGTACATGTGAAAGGAAAATTAGCTAATGATTTTCAGGTTTTATCCCTCAGGATTGCTTCACAGTGCATATTTTTCCACATTTCTATTGTGCCATGAATCTTTATCCTGTGCCTTGTGCAGAGATTTCTTTTTTTCCTCCCACATAGGCTGCCAGGCTCCTGCTCTCCAAGGGGTCACAGGTTGCAGAGGGATCCACAGAAACAGGAAACCAGGCTTCCTCAGTCAGTTTTGAAACACCAAAACCTGTTTCCTTTCTACAGAAATAAAGCCTGTCAGGGCATCCTCTGGGTAGGCTCACTATCTGAGCAGCAGCCCAGGAGGAGGCAGAAACTACAGGATTTCTTGTTTAGGAAATAAATGTGAGATAACTTACAGCATTTACAAACCATCAGAATGAAGGAGATCATTTTCTTGCTGCTCCTATTGCACTTACAGAGGGGCAGCATTGGATTTAACATTCCAGGAAAACTCTGGACCGCAGGACAAGGTGATAAAACCCAGACAAGTCGCTCGGACTCGACTCCACCTTCGACCACAATTAGGGGGTCGCCCCATTCTGAAATCCAAGCTGCCAAAGCAAGTGCCTCACAGGGACCTCCTTTTGCATCTTCAGGTGAGACACTGGGAATGAAAGCAGTGAAGAAAACTTCCAGTCCTACAATATCTACCCCTGCAAGTCAGTCAAATGGACACAGTGATGATGACTCTGGCAGAGACAAGATGGGAAGCTCATCTCTCAGCAAAGGGACAACCCTACAAAGCACTGCTAGAGAGATCCCTCTCCAAAAAAAGGTCACTACAAGCCTGGATACAGCTCCAGAGAACAGATCTGTCAAGCAGTCCTCTCACAGCACTGGTATCACCAGGAGCCAGCAGGATGCCAACTCCAAAGCGTCCGGCTTTGAAACTACCAGGGGAAAGTAAGTTACATATTTTTTCTTGTCTCCTATGCACTGCTTAGGAATGGTTATTTTCCTGTTTCCAGTGACATAATTGGCAAAAGTCCTAGCAATTTCAGTAAAATTATTTTTTGACCTTGAAAAAGACCATCTAAAACAAGCAAGGGACCAAACTGGCAGCATTTACTCAGGCAAAAACCATTGTAACCTTTCTAAGAGAGTAAATGCTGCAATGTTTTATTCCTCAGGGTAGTTGTCTCAAAATCAACAGGGAAGTCATTATCATATATGGGTAGGAAAGGACTACAATAGATGGCCCCCTGTTTTATGCACAGTAAACTGCTGTTGATTTTTTTTTTCTTCTTTCTTTTCTTGTGGGCAAAAGAAACTGCAGATGCACTATTTCATTTGGAATCTAATAAAAAATATTGTGTTTGTAAACTTCTCTGCTAAATTGAAAATACAAGCAATTAAATGTACAAAATGCATCAATGTTTGACAGTTTGAAACATCCTATTCTGTGATAAAAACATATGAAAAGTGGTGTTGCAGGTGAATGTGTATTGAGAAATTTGTAACTTAATACACAATAGCTGTGCATAGTAGAATATATCAAACTGTACTGTCTAGTTTTATAGCTCTGGAACACTCAATTATTTTCTTTGTTCCCCAATGTCTTCAGTTCTCAATGGGGATATTAACACTGACTTTGCAGATATTGCAAGTTTACCTTAATTGCTGATATATAATCAGATCCTGGTAGAAAATGAAAGACACAAAGTATTGGTTGTTTTCCATAGTATTTATGGAGAGTGGGCTTTCAGAACGTAGATTTCATCTTTTGATAGTACTTTCCCAAATGTTAACATCCAACTTCACGCAAAAGAGAATAAATCATCACTACTACAATCATCTTGCTGTGTGTGGCTGGGAGCTAATGTTCCTTTAACTGAAAGAAAAGATTCCCACTGACCTGAGCACGTTTTGGATGATGCATAAGGGAAATAATGCACAAGGACCCAAAGGAAAGGAGTCCTTTGCCTCTGCTTGGAAGAGAGAGCCTAGTAAAGGAGCTGTGTTTTCCAGACAGCTTTCCTCCTTAAGTTCTGAAAGTCATGTGTTACACCACCTTACCACAGTGTTTGGCAGAGTGTCTGACTTCACCTGAGTTAAATGGGTTCTCTTTTTACATGAGTGCTGATAGCTACATCTCCATTAAAATAAATCATGCTAACCTTGGTCTTTAGCTTTCACAGCTTTCTTCAAGAACAGTATTCCGATTAAATTAATCTTCAGAAAAACTCTGTGAATCAGCAGGTATTTCTACTTTTTATGTGAGATACAAATATAAGTAGCAAAAACTTAGTTTCTGGTGAGGATGGTCATGTATTTTATTTATCATAATGATGTGTGGTTGCAGCTGCAGTGAGGCAAAATAAGCAAATCTTGTATTTGCCAGGACCTAATTTCATGAGTGGTCAAGGAGCAACCCTCTGTGCAACATGCACATTTGAGTCCACTGAGCAGTCAGCAGTAAAGCCAGGACTGTACATCAAATTTGCAGGAATGTGTAGCAGCATGAAACCCCAGCATAAAACAGAATGCTGAATCCCCACTCTCTTTCTCAAACTGCTGAGCTACATACCCTCTCCCTGTCTAGAAAATATCTGCAGTTCTAGGTGTGGCAGCGTCCTTTTCACAGTCGTATTCTTGCTCTACAAGCCTTGTCTTCCCACTGTATATGAGTGTTTTTGCAATCAGCTGTGGTGTTTTGAACTTTCCTTCCACTTTTGCCATGACCTGGACCATGGCTTAAGTTACTTTACTGTTCCATCTTCCTTTCCTTATGAATTAGACCTGGATGAATAATAAACTTGCTTGTGACTCTTTTTTTTTTTACAGCAAAGGCATGAGAAAATGCCAAGTCTTGTGTGCTCACTGTTACCAATCACTGCTGTGAAACACCTGAAAAGCTACTGCTGAGAAAGTATGCATAAGAACACAAACATTTTTATTAAGTGCAAATGCCATCGACTACACTGTAAATAATTTCTAGCACATATTTTCTTTTTTTTTTCAATATTTATCACAAATAAAGTGAAAGAGCTACTGTAAGGCTTCCAATAAAGACATGCATCTTTCTTCAAGGTTTTACTCATTTGAAGCCTGAGCACAGCATGACTCAGTAGCAGATTCCACAGTTGTTAAGTGCGAGGAAATTTGGAAGAGCAACTTGCTTTTTGAATTTACCTTGAATTAAAGCACCTCTTTGGTTATAGATTTATTCCAGCCCGAATTTTCGAGTGACCTTGTAGGAACTGCATGGCTCTGTAATCCTTTATGGCAACACATTGTGCTAACATATGTGCAGAGATGCTGATATTAGGAGGCTCCATATAGAAGGAACAATAGAGAGAGATCTGTGAGACACAGGAGGAAGGAAAACAAACAAGAATGAGCATTTTTTTTAAAACATATTTATAATTTTAAAAATACCAATACATACACTGTGTTAGAGAGTCTGCAAGACTGTCAGATTACCCACAAGGTACAATATGTGCCCAGTGTACAAACTTAATGACCCGAATACCCCTTTCTGAAGGAGGTTATGTGCCTGAATGGCTTAATTACAAAGATAATTCCCTTGCTATCTCTACCCTAGGATATGTGAGGACAATATTATGCACCCATATCTAATCACATGCACACTAGAAGTAGGTCAGGCTTTGAGCCTCTATCACATCCCGATGTGGTTTTGTAAGGGCTAAATATTGGGCATACCCTTTCTCTAAAAACACTAAACCCTTCCTTATTCTTCACTGGCACAAAAATACAATTAAATTCTGTTCCTTCATATTGGAACAGTTTTATAATTAGCCTTAGAATAGGTACAGAAGAACACAATTTGTCACTGTCTGCTCTCAGACCATTTCAGAAGAATGTTTTCTGTGGTGAGGTATCCCTGCTTCTGGCAGGGTCTGCACCCAAGCTTCCATAAGGATAAGAAAACTTCATAGGAGCACATCTGCAATGGCCTGAGCTGAAGGAGAATTCCTTTCTTCACTCCTAGTAATGAATTTGACTTTAGCTCTGAAATGTAAAACTTACATCTCTACAAATATGCATTTTCTTTTCCTATTTTTTTTTTGTTTCTAACTGTCTTCAAAGTTTTATGCAATCCATACCAAGGAATAAAGAAATACTGGAAAACTAGAGAGAGAGAATTTTTCCAAAATTCAGTGACACTAAATCGGAGTATTAATTTGGTGTCAAAGAAGAAAATTTATGACATTCTTTTTGATTGAGTTAATTTGAGATACAAGTTTTTCAGCCTGTGGAGAGAGACAGCTGCAGTATTTCAGTGTGTAAAGCAGCTTAAACAACAGTGGTGCAATGGAGTAAATCTCAGGTGGAGTCCTGAAACCAGCACACTCATCTTTTCATTCTGAACCTTATTTTCTTAATTGCTGTCCAAGGCAGCTCCTGAATATGTGAGACCTTCATTCAGGCTGTAAATTAAGCACCGTATCCCCACACTGCTGGGTGGCTCCACATTACTCTTTTCTCTTATTATGTGTATATGACACCTTTTCCAGTTACCCTGAAGCCACTGAGGGTCTTTATAGACTTCCTCTACCATTACCTTGGGTAGTGGTGTGACAGTATTTTATTACTAAGCACAGAAGGGTTTAATAGAATCAGCACCAGGGACAGATTTGCTTAGCTGTCACATGTGATAGGAGCGCTGAAATATTTCATTCTCACAACGAGACGTCTACATTTCTCCCTGGAAATTGCTTTTGTCTGTATCAGATTGGTAGAAATCTAGTGTACTGACAAATTAAAATGAATGGTTGAGATCAGAAGATGGTTCAGATTCATGAGACACATAGAAACCTGATTTAACTGCCTAGTTAATGCAAGGGTCACAGTCTCTTCTCATCATGTCACTTTTTAATGGAGCAGAGAGAACAATTCTTGAATTGATTTCCTAAGATTTTGCATCACTGTGCATTTACAAAAAATACAGACACACACATCTTAGGTTTCTGTCTCAGAGGGTTTATTCACTATGACCTGGAAGGAGGAAGATCTTACACTGGCCTGAGGTTGCCTTGGTGGCTGTGTCAGGTGTGTTTGACAGTCTTTGTCCCTGGAATGTTGTATTGCAGCTATGCAGAAGATCCTTGCAATAAGTCGCTCTTGTCCAGCAGCACCCTCAGTGTATTTCTGATATTTGGCTGTAAGCCCACCAGCCACTTTTCCTGCACAGGCTGAACTCAATGTTACTCCCATAGCAGTCCCAAAGACCATGGCAAATGGCAGCAATGGCTGGTAGAGTCATGACAGACTGTTTTCAGTAGCACAAGAAACACAGCACTGGAAAAAAACTCACTTCTTCTTCAAGGTTGTTTTTGAGACTCTCACAAAGTGCTTAGACTCCTCAGAGTCTAGTTTAGCTTTTCTGTGATCAGATAAGGCACCACTATACAGATGATTTCTGGGTTTTTCTCAGGATGGTAGGGAAGGTTTCTGTTTGTCTCATTACACTAACTATTGCATTAATGCTCATGCTTATCTTGCTCTTGTTCTTTGTTTCATCTGCCACGGGAACAGCAAGGATTAGGAACAGACTCTTTTCCACCCCTACAGTGCCCCTTCACCCCTCTGAACAGATTAGGATTACTGTGCCAAACTGGACACAGTATAAAGGATTTAACTCCTAGCCACTGCCAATACTCAACTCTTTGTGCCGTTTCATTTAAGGTATACCAGAAACATCTGCTCAGGTATGCACAGAAAACAGGCGTTCTTACAAATCTGAATATAATTAACATTTTAAAGAACTGACACTAATTCTAGAATAGACTTGGCAAGGAAGAGGTCAGCAGCAAGGTGTCCCCCTATGTTTTCCAAAGGCATTATCTATGTTGCCAGTTAGAGAATGCAAGTGTTTCAAATGTCAATTTTTCTGCCAAATCTGATACACAGCATCTATTCTGTATCACATTCCTGGTAAGCAACACCATTGGTCATGAGGAGAAGCTGGTGGAAAAAAATCACCTTGAATTTCATGGACTTTGGCTCAGATCCTTTCTGTTCAAGAGCCCCCTAAGATCCATCAGGGACAGTGTAAAGATATGTATCTGTATGATTAAGTGGCACATCAGATACCAAGAAGCTGGCAAGGCATTTAATCATTTAATGAAGGTAAATAAGAAAAGAGAAGCTGCCCAAAACAGCAATATAAACAAGGACAAACTGACCCCTGAAACTGCAGTGGATCTTCTTTTTTATGTTATCATTTTGTCACTTACAAAAGTCTTTTTTGCTTCGGTACTTCTCAAAGTGAAGAAGCCATCACTGACACCCTGCAATCTCCTTTTCTGTAGATCATGAAAGCACTAAAAAAGCAGTGAAAACCAATACCACTGAAGGTTACCTGAAAGGCACTGACAGTAAACTAGACCAGAACTACCTTAATGAATTTTGTACCCTGGGTCAATTAGGAGATGGAAAATATATTTATATTCCAGAAGTAAAAAGGCAGAATTCAGACCTTTTTAAAGAGAAGTTTGTCTGCATTTTCAGATGTGTTTTACTGGATAATTCTCAAAGATTTTAGATTAATGGATATCTTCTCCAAAGTCTAAGTTCTATCTGGAAAGGTTTGATTGTGTTAAAGGGCTCTGAACACAGAGTGAAAGATCATGTATCAAAGAGGTGATCTGATTTGCAACCAGAGAACATTTTAAATGCTAAAACAGATTGGTGAAGTGCTAGATAAGTGGAAATGGTGAATTAATTTTTGTAGCATGAGGGAAGACAAACAGTCAGTAAAAATTCGGATGAAACAAAGAGGCTGTTTGCAGTCCAAGGCTTCAGCACTGTAGTACAAAAAAAGGAAATGAACGATGAGAGCAGAATTTTTGTTTTGTAATAGACAGGACAAAATGTCAGGACACTGAGTCCTGAAAAAAAACATTAAACAAATCTTTGACACCTAATTCTCCAGTCTGTGTCAACAAGTCATCTGTTTCTCAGGAATAAAAACATATCCTATAATGTATTTTACTATTACATACTATTGTATATTACATGTCACATGCACTTTTCGGTTTCTTCTATTCCAACCAGCTTGTAAAACACATTTTCCAATTTGACTTGTTTATGGTCAGTCCCTAGTGAGTACTGAATTTTTATTGCAGCTGA
Source organism: Machaerirhynchus nigripectus (assembly GCA_013397975.1). NCBI lineage: Eukaryota > Metazoa > Chordata > Aves > Passeriformes > Dicruridae > Machaerirhynchus > Machaerirhynchus nigripectus. Next base: position 1,729,816 of record VZRQ01000114.1, on the reverse strand, counting down.
GATTCATACATTTCACAGCAAAGGCAGCTGGGCACTGAACCTAAAGAATTAACTGGTTTTGGCTCAAATTTATAATTTCTCTTCGAAATAGAGCTGATATTTTTGAAAGATGACTGACATTCACTTAAAGATACAGAATTTACCATATCACAGTGAGAAGTCTCTATACTCACCTAGTGGAATTCAAAGGAAGTTGCTAAAACCAGTGTCCCATGCAATAGCAAAAAAGAACCTTGTGAGGGTGCTTGCTATCCTTACAACCTGAGTGTTTACATTGTGTCAATCAACATTATCTCTCCCCATCCAAACTTGGCAGGTTGTTTAAAGCAAATTGAAAAGCCGTCATCTCCTGGCTCTAGATACTTGTAGCATCTTTCTACAACCCCTTTTGCTCATATGTAAAGGATGATATAAAATTAAAACTGTTGCAGAATCAAGATGAGTATTTAACCAACTATTCTGTGAAACACAAATAGGCTGCATACAACATGAATGACCACCAAGCTGGGCATGGACTTTGACAACAGCTCCAGCTCTGGATCCTTTTGTATTCCGTCAGCAACATAGTAATCTCATTTTCCTGATTCAGTGATGTTCAGCTGGGCTGATTCAATAGCATTTCTATTAAAAGCAGGGTAATCTAATTTACTCACAGACAAAAATAAGTAATTTTCAGATATGATATGAAGGGGGCATAACTGATTCTATACCCTTTGTGGTCCGACTAGCACTGGTGTTCCTGTGGGGTGGTTTTAGGACCTGTGCTTCCAAGCAAGCGGGAGCAATCACGTACAGGCGCTGCCGGCAGTTTTTGCGAGGTTTTCTTTTTTCTCGGCGATGCACTCAAGGAACATTTTACAGTGGAAATGTACTCTGGAAGGAGGACCGCAGGGACCCTAAAAAAAAATCGTGATTTTTGGTATTGGTGTAAATTTTACTTGGCGGTTCAGTAGCATCGGGTGCCCCAGCGCGGGCTGCGGCCGCCACCTGCCAGCCGCGCCCGGCACTGCCGCACCCCGCGCCGCCGGTGAGGCTCGGGTACAGCCCAGCCTGAGCCCGGCTGATCGCGACTTAGGAGAGGGTTTTTCTTAGTGCAAAGATGGGTTTAAGCGCTCTCGGCTGTCCCCCGAACCAGGAGGCAGGGATCCCAAAAGCGAAAGGCAGGCTTAAGGGCAGCGTCTGGGTGCCACTGGTGGGTCCCTGCCTGTTGTAGGCGTTTTGTTCCAGCCGCCTGGGCAGGCTCCGGGACCAATTATCTGCTCAGGACTTGGAGCTGGGAATGGTCCTAAGGCCCCGAGGACTCGGGCTGCCGAGGCTGCCAAGCCGACGTGCTCTCAAATTCCAGCAGAAGCAGATGCTGCTCTTCCTGTCGTGCCCTGCTGCTCGGTGTAGGTGCTTCCTTCACCCCTGAGGGTGAGATGTCACATTCGGGTACATGCAAACCACACGGAGCGCAGAGCTGGGCTAGCAGTATTTTGATTTAAGCTGGAAATTCCGCAGCAAATACCACATCAAGGAGGATGCTTCAAAGGCCTGAGGACTCTCCCACACATTGCTACCAGTGCATGTTGCCAGCCAAGACACGCAAGAGGAGGATGAAATCTGTCACTTGGGCTTTATGCCAGCTGGGGGCTTGTACTGCTCTTTCCAGGCTGGATTTCTGTTGTATGTTTTGAGGATTTTGTTTTGTTTTTAAATACAGCTTTCCTGATTGAAATCAGGCTCAATGCGAAAGAGACGCTAGGCTCCTCCAGCTCTCAACAAAATCTGCATGTTAGAAGCCTGTGCTGATGATCTGGAATAAATTATTCCAGGGAGGGTAAAGAGGATTTTCAGGTTTAAAGTCCTGTTATGCAAATCAGTTGTCTTCTGTTCTGCCTTTGCATTAAAACTGCCTGTCATAGTTCTTCCACCACGCTTCATCTTCTATTTCCAAATCTACATTTTTTCAGACAATTTGATTTCAAAATTATATTTACATTTTTAACGTCTCTTAATGAGCTTATTTCATTGGTAGTGTAAACCTAATTATGAGTCACACCAGGGGCTCTTTTGCTGTGAATATTTCCTCCAATTTAGCCTGATCAAAGATTGCTGGGCCATGTGAGAACCACAGCATCAGACATTGCACTCACATACATTAAGAATGAGTTAAATATTTTAAATGGAAACAATCTGCTCAACTTAGTTAAATTTTTGGTAGAGACCAGAGGCTGAGTTCAGACTGTCTTTAAAATTCGAGAATAACCCTTAACATTTGAGGTGTATTGTAACATTTTTTCCTTTGGAAGGCATCTCCAAATGGGCAAGTTCCAATAGCTGTTCCTCAAAGCTAGACATCCTCAATAATAACAATAATAATAATTAGGGGATTTACAATATGAATTTTTCAGAGGTTTTAGGTGGGGGCTAGGGTTGTTTTTTTTTTTTAAACTGAAATCTATATTCCAGTGCTTTCATGTCTTTTGCAATTTTTTAATGCCCGTTTTCATTCTCTTATCTTTTCATTGACCACATTTTCTCAGGTGTAAAATGGGTCTCAGTTACTAAAATGTATACCCCAAATATGTGCACTACAGGACAGGTTGTCGATGACAATATTGCTGTACATCTTCCGCTTAATCCCTTTCTCTGGTGAGCTGTCAGATCTGCATGCAAGGGTAAAGTGCAAGCTGGGGAGCCACAGGCTCAAGTCCTAACCTCACCCCTGCCTCACTGTAGCCCAGATTTTAAAACCTGACCCCTATATTTGGCTCTCTTATTTGCAGAGGTGGGATGCTTAGCACCCAGCTGCACAAGGCGTTAGCTCCTCCCCTCCCGGATGGCTAATGTGCAACAGGAAAGGAGATGTGGTACTGCGTAACAGCTAGAGATGGCATTATTGCCTCAGAGGTTTTCTGAGCAGACTTTATATGCCATCAGTTAATTGCTGAGAATTATTTAGGAATTTAGATGTTTACATTCCCTATACTTAGTTTAAATTATAAGCAAATCCCCATGATTAGTCAGAGCTTCTCCTGAATGGATCAGTGTCAGTCTGGCCCAGAATCACTTCCTGCATCTGTTAAGAAATATTTAGTATCCCATTCATATGCTGAGAGGCTGTTGTTTTTTTTTTTTTTTTAATCTCTGTGCTGCACTTCAGATTAAAAAAAAAATACATTTTTTAGTCTTGGATATGAATTTGCAGAACCCTCACCACAGCTATGAAAGGAGAGAGATTTCACGCCTGTACTAAGAAAGGAGCTCAGTGATAGTGCCCTGGGCAGGATAACGAGCCTTGATGGTCCTAAACAACCTCACCTGTAGCCTCCACCCACGCTCCTGGGCCGGGACTCCACTTAAGCCCAGGCTTGAGCTAGTATTGCTTTCCTTACGAGGGTGCTTGTCTCTAGCAGTCCTCTTGGATCTGGCTCCTTACGTGGCCCTGCTGGGCTGCTTACTGACCTGTTGTTGCCACCCCGCTGCTGCCTGAAGGTTCCTGGCGCTCTGGTAGCTCCGCTGCTGGTGAGGTCAGTGCCTGGCTTGTGTGGTTGGCCCTCCCCTTTTGACAGGGAGAAATCCCACTCCTGCTGCTCCCTGATGCTCAGTGAGCAAGCCCCCTGGAAGAGCTGTTTTCCTGGCAGTGCTTCCAAGGGCACCAAGTGCTCTGCTGTGTCTGGCTCCCACTGAACTCCTGGCAAGAGGAGATGCCTGTCCTCCCTTGCTGCTGCAGAAGCGTGCTGGAAGAGATGCAGCTACAAGCTCTCGCTCTCTGGCTTACTGCTGATGGTGTTTAACGCAAATTATATTACTTAGTTACTACTGCTGGTCTCTGTGATACTTGAGACCGGGAAGGGCCCACATGCCCCACCCGGAGAGGTGGGAATCTTCATTATTCCTCTGCAAAACTTGAATAACTTAAATTTCCTCTTGTTTTTGCCAATTTTATGTGTCTCAAACTTGCATATAGTTACTCCTGACTTCCCCAGAGGAAGTGAGCAGAGTACCTGATCTTTATGCTCATGCTTGTTAGCTGCATTTAACTTTTAGCAAATATTTATTCATGGAGTCTCTAATGAATACACCCAGATAAAAGGCAGTAACTAAAGGAGTGATAACATAAAGGAAGCATCAAAAAAAGCACAGCCTTTTTATACCTAATTAAGAAGAAATACTGTCTTAATGAAAACTCTGCAGGAAGTGGAGAGTGAGTAAGCAAAACCAGATCAAAGGCGCTCAATAAAAGCCCATTTTAGATGAAGCACATTATTCCTCAAATAAACAATGTGTGTTGTGAAAGGGAGCGCAGCAATATTGGCAGTAGAGATATTGTGAGGTTTAATCTGTTAGTTTTAGCATCTTTCTAGCTTATCCTGCTTTTTTCTCAGGAATAATTTTCCAAGTGCAGCGCTACTGAGCTTAATGTGCATACACTGGTAGGATCTCAGTAGACAAAAGCAATCACTTAGGGGTAGATGCTGATACTATTTTGTGTTTTGTGCTGTTGTTCATGTTTGAAGCAGTGTAAATCTGTATTAATGCCACTTAAGTAAATGGAACTAATCTGGTCTTAATTATATTTTGATTTCCACTGCAAGGAGCCCATAGCAAGATACTGGTTTCCAGGGTAAATAACCCTTACTGAACCAGAAACGTGAACAGAAATACTACAACTGAAGGAAATTTTAGCAGCAAAACACAACACAGAAAGATGACCTTTGAATTCTCATCTGCAAATATTTTTTGGAAGTACTTACAGCTCCACCAATCCTACAACTGAAACAATGTCCAGTCACTATCTTGCCAAGTCAAAAATTAAATCTGTTTCAGCATGGACAAGGCAATAACAAATGATCCTGATAAAGGCTGTACTAAGTTAAGGATGAAAGGAAAAAAAATCAGTACTAGGCCAAATAGATATTTGTTCCACCAGCAGAAAAGCAATAATCCTTTCTTCAGGATGCCTTCCAGTCTGCAGCTGGGAGACTTCCTGAGACAGAGGTTATAGTTACAATGATTTTTTTAAAAAAGCAAACTGATGATAATACCCTAATGGCATGGATTTTCATGAAATAGTTTTACTGCGTTTTAAATCTGTTTTGGCTTCCAAATTTGGCACGGTCTATGGCTATGGAAATGCTGCCCTGACCCTTTTTGTCTTCTTTGGTTTTAAACCTGTTTTGTTTTGATGACCATTTATCATAACAAGACTAACTGAATAATGGATGTCATGACTTCCTATCCCTCCTGCTTTTCTTCTGTTCGTATCTTGGGGGTTTTTCACCTCTCTTTAGGGTGTAGGGCCTAACCTGAATTCTCTGTTCAAACTAGCTATAAACTCATATACAGCAACAAAGAGTTGGTGTACTGAAACAGTAGTGATTCCTGTTTGTTCTTTAGTCCCTCTCTATAATAATAATGTCAAGTATTTGATTACCTAGCTTAGTTAATGCAAAACAATAAATTGGCCTCTTCAGAGAGCCATTAACAATGACTCAAAGATTATTTTTCCCTTGATGAAATCCACTGTATATAGTGATACTATCTCTATAAGTCTGTCTCTGTGACTGATTCTGCATTACAAGACCCTTTTCTGAAACCTACTTAATTGGAAATTCAGTATCATGAGTTTTCTGCAGTTCTTCAAGTTCAGCTTTTTTACTACACAAAATGATTTTGTGTAATTCTGTATAACACTGCCATCCCCTTATTTACTTACTTCCCCCCTAGTTAGTGAATATAGTGCTATTACAGATTAATGTGGGATTGTGTTGATAAATTGCTTCTTGAGAAAGCAAACTAGTCTTTCATCTTTCTGATTTAATGCCTTATTTATCTATAATGATCTCTTTTCTTACTATATGATAGATTGCTTTCCCCCCCCCAATATCTTTTGGTGAGTGACCTTGCCAAAAGCCTCTGAAAATCACACCTTTATCGACCTCCTTTTGATCCAAGGAATATCAATAGGCCTCTGTTGTGTAATTTCCATGTACAAATCTGTCCTGAGCCATTATTCAGATTATAATTTTGACTTAATTCTATTCTCTACTGTAGCTTCTACTGCAGCCAAATTCCAAAATCTGATTTACCACTTTGCATTTGCTTGCAACCTCCTTAAATCCCTTAAAAAAACCCCAGCAAACCTGCTCTTGCACTCACCAGCTCTGTCCCCCTGTGCTGCAGTGATCTAGTGCGTGATCATTTTGTATGTGACTGCCTTCTCTGGGTGGGCATCCAGAGGCACAGGCAGGTGTGGAGCCATGCCATGTGTTTGCTGTGTGTGGCTTTGGCCTCACAGTGCACTGGAAAACAAAGTCTACGCATACTCACAGTATTGCTGGGGAAAGTGAGAAACACTAGAAATGGCTGTCCATAAAGTGAAAGCTGTGGATGATTAAAAACCTTACTAAACAATCCTTTGAATTCTGGATAAACAATTTCTGCAGTCTGAAATGTAGGTGTATTTTAAGACCTGTCATTACTGAAGTCTAGAAGAGCTTCTTTGTACTTGGATCTCCACAGACATTTACAAATTAAAATTTAGATTTGCAACATGAATGTATGTAGAGATGGAGAAATTATTATCTCTTTTCTTTGCTGAAGCACAAAGAATAAGTAACTGCCCAAGACAACACTGGCAGTTGCAGAGAAACAAACTTGATTTCTGTAACTTACTCCTATCTGTAAATTATGGGTTCAACTTTCACAATTAAGTATTATATATCATCATATGGTGGCAAATGTTATCTGTACTTTTAATCATATTTACCTTCTCTATCTTGCAGAAACTGGTGTGCTTATGTCCACACCAGACTTGTACCTACAGTTGTGGTGGACAACCTGGAAACCTTCTCATCAGGCAGAGCAAAGCCTTGCACTTGGCAAATTGGATCCTGTGCTCAGAGGTACGGAGGACTGGGAAGAAAGAGGACTTGCAAGTACTTTAATTACCACCAAATGCACAATTAATGTGAAAATAACTTTAAAAATTAAAAGGGAAACAGGAGAGAGCAGCTTAGCATGTCTCCATGTCTCATCTTCCCATGACCCTATAGCATGCATAAAAGCTCGTGGCCTGTTCCTATAGCGAGTGTAAGTGCTCGTGACTGGGCATGCCCTCACTCTGTCACCCTTCAATCAGTTCAAAGTCATTGAGTCAAAGAGAGATGCACAAGTACAAAGCTTTAAAGCACATGCATGGAAGAAACTCCTTTCTTCCGTGCAGTTTTCCAAGCCTGTGCTCTGTTGGAGCAAAAGGCTTTCCCTGAGAGGCATAAATATTTTTGTTGTTGTCTCTCTGCTGAGTGCTTATTTCTGGCACAGCTTTGGTCAGGCAGTGAACCTAAACAAGTGATTGGCCTGGATGGAACTTGCAAATAATACCCCTGGTTAACATATTCAGATTGTCCTTTGTGGTTTGGGTGCCTCATTGTATTCTCCAAATGTTAGATTTCTGTTGGAAGTGAAATTAGATTTTAATGCGTGATTTTGGAAAATGACAAATGGAAACAGCACCAACAAAATGGAGATTGTAATGTATTTTTCCCTTGAAAAATTTCAAAAGACTCCTAGAAGTAAGTTTGACTGTTCTGAGAATTGTCCTCTAGATGGTACAGAAGAACAGGCTTAAAGCTTTGAGTTGAAACTGGGAATAGAGCCTCCTTAGCATTTGGTGACTCTGAAATGCAGTCAACTTCATGGAAAAACTGTGGAGTGGACCCTGTGGTTGCAATGTTGCCAGTTTTGTTATTTTGTTTTGTCTTTCGCCTAATTCAATGACATTAGGTGCTTGTGCTGCTCCTGGAAACAAGGATACATTTATTATATTTCTATATAATTATAGAAATATAATTCTATATATACATTTCTGAGACTCATTTACATGGAATTTTTTTACGTGAATTATATTTGAAATAGCTATTTCTGATTAACTCCTTTCATGGACACTTCATTTTTGTGAGTGGTTTTAGGAATGGATTATCCTAATGCAGAATAAGGTGGTTTTATCATAAGACCAACCATACAGCAAAATAACTGAGAACTCTCTTGAATTCAGATCACCTTAATCTTTATTGAGTTCTTGCTGCTGAAAAAAACATTTCTTAGAGCCAAAGCTGGTTGGGGACACATGCAAAGCTCCTGCCAGCTGCTATGAGAATTTTATTATGTATGATATTACATCCCTAGCAAAGGGGTGACAAGATTAATTGGAGTGTTAAATACGGTGCCATTTTTTAATGCACTGGGAGGATATTTTTTGGTCTAACAGCCTTTAAATTTCTCTCTTTTTCTGGAATGATTTATACAGGGATTGTGTGTACAAAACAATTCAGTAACTGTTTTATCATATTTTCTGAGATTTAATGTGTTTTTCATGTTAGTGTTAACAACTAGCAGAACTGTGTGATATTATTTTTATTTGAACGTTGTATTTAACATCTTAAAAGAGCAAGGAGAGTTGCTGTAGTTTGTTCTGTATGCCCTACTGCATCGTGTTCATTCTAAACTGACTTCTCTGTGAAGTTAAGAAACCTGTGAGAAGTGATGGGGTAGCCAGGACATGCAGAATGTGTTGGAACACTGAAATAAAATTGCTGCTGCCTCTGCAGTTGCGTGCTGTAACAGTAATAACTGAGGCCTCACAATTACATAGCCGTGCCTTCCATTCCCTGAAGTCCAGAGTGGAATTTTTCTCACGTTATTGGATTAATGTTTGTATAATCTCGTTTAAAATAATTAGAAGAGAAGGTTTCCAGTGTGCACTAAATGTGTGCTGATGTGGCATAAATCTATTGTGAGTGCATTTTTCCACTGATTTCAAAGAAAAGTGGTATATGACAGTTGTATTTTTGGCTCACTTTGTTCAGTTTAGTAGTTATTAATTGTAATGTCTCCCATAAAGGTTTGCAGTATTTGACTCCTGAATAAGATATTCTAGGAAGAAATTTAAATAGACATCAGGTTTCTTTAAAATTCATGCAGATAATCTGAAGGTTGCAATATTACAGCTGTGATTGCTAAAGAAACACCAAACCCTGGTTAGAATTCACTTTGAATTTCAAGCAGTAATGAAAGGATAGATATGACAAGTGAGATAATGTACTGTAGTTATGCAGGTATCTTGCAGCTCCTCTTTGGTTACCTCAAATAGGTTTAAATTGTTCTCATTTCCCAGGTCCCAGACAACAACGCACCAGGCCTACAGAATCAAACATAAAATAGTGACATCCCTGGAGTGGAAGTGCTGTCCTGGGTACAGTGGGCAAAACTGCTCACCCAAAGGTGAGTAGAGTTGCAAGGGTCTGAAACTATTCACTTCAGCAAAAGAAAACAATGCAGTTTGATCTGTGAGCAAATGGCTCCGTTGAAAACCAATACAGTCCTTTCTGTTAATTTAAAACCAGGAAAAATGCACAGTAAACTAAAATGCTTCGGGGTGTTGACTCTTCCCCGCACATGAATTTCCAGAGCATCTAAGCAGAATGCACTTTCCCCTCTTCCACTCTAAATACAGCTCATAAAATCTCCAGCCTTATTTCATTTTGCTAAAATATGGAGTTTGTGTGCAGTGCGTCTCTTCTTTTGACCTTTTAGTTATTGAGTATTGCAGTGCTGAGGATATTAAATCCAGGACCTCTATTGAATACTTGCTGTAATATTCCTCTACAGCTCTGTTACTCTTTTGCCTTTCAGTTCCAGGCTCTAAGAATGTATTTTGTTTGTGATAAAATAATGTATCAACTTTTTTTTACTTCTCTGAATTTTGTAGGTCTTCTGTTGTTCGTTTCAAGAGTGACTTAATTTTCCCAGGTATTACACATTATCCCTGGGTAATTGTGCCCTTTTGGACAGAATAGGCTTTTACCTCTGCCCCGGTGATCAAGCATGTGGCATCATATTGTAGTTTTACATCTGGATAATAGCTATTTCTTTGCTGCTGGCCTTAGGTAAGCAGTCCTTGGAAAATTAGATATGGCATCAGCATACATGTTTGAAATGAATGAGTATTGCTAGAAAGGCTATTAGATGTGATAGGGAATTCAATCAGCAGAGGTAAAGTAAAGGGCTGTGATTAAAAATTTATGTCAAGGAATGAAGAGAAATCACTGTTGTTCACATCCAGGAGGGAAATTTCAGTGCTGAAGAGCCAGAATTTTGGCAGGCTCAAAATTCTTCTCTGCGCAGCAGAGTGTAGAGTCAGTTATTAACACAGGACATGGTCAGTCAGCAAGGCTGTCCAGTGAGCATGGATCAAGAGATTTAAATGTTTCCTTTCAGAAAAAAGCAAACATTAGTAAAAATAGATTAAAAAAAAAAATGTAAAGGGTGGCCTTGAAGGGGGAGGTCACAGTTGACAGAATTGAAATGGCATCAAAATAACAGGGAAATATTGACCAGGAAGAAAAGCTGTATAACCCAATTTGTAGTGGCATCTGTGTAAAAAGTAAGAATAAAGGAAAGTGTTATGAAGTGTTACAGGAGTGCATGTTACATCCACTGGGTTCTATTTTCAGACCTCTTCCGGCTTGCTGAATAACTTGGGGAAGCCACTTATAATCTGCATAACCAGGTTTACCCATCTAGAAAATTGAGATGACACTTATCTCACAGGGGCACTGGGATATTTAATTAATTAATGCTTGTAGAACTGCTTAAAGAGATTGGGATGAAAGGTGTTATGTCAGAGAAGCTTTTCTTCCCTGCTTCTGGAATCCTGTCTCCCTTGAGGAGCAGACCACCAGCACAAGCCCTGCCTGCATTATTCAATTCCCATGAAGGGACGTCGGCTAATGAACTTGAACAGTTGGGAGCCCAACAGCCTTGTCTTCCTGCGCTCTGCAGCAGCAAGGGAGAGATGCTGGAAGTGCTGAGTGGGGCTCTCCCAAATCACTGAGCCTCCCACTTGGCCTCTGTTGTTCAACAACAGAACTGTTACTGAAGGGTTTCTGTGCCAAGGGTTTCTGTGGGGTGTTCTGACAATCCTTCAGATCCTGGAAAGGCACTGTTAGTGTGATGTGGGTTGCTGGTAGAAAAAGCTAATTTCAAATGCCTTCTGGTTTAACTTCTCTCTCAAGCAGAGTGAAGACATATGTAACTACTTCAGTCTGATAGTCTAGGCAGGAGGAAACACCAGCATCTGATAGCTATCATTACACATCTGAAAGTCTTATTTCGTAGCCCTGTTGTAACTGCTTGATTACAGATGCTTCCCAAGGTAGTGCAGTAGTGAGGGAGATGGAAGTGATGTGTTCAGATCACTGTTTCTAACCTTACCTTCCTTGTGGCAACGCATGACCAAACAGGCTAAGACATGGATCCTATTCCAGCATGGTCAATGCAATTTTATAAGAGAATTTTTAAGAATGAGAAAACGTAGACATAATTTCTTATGAGTCTAACGAGACAGCTCAGTATGGACAACTGAACAATTAGAGCATCATCATTTTGACCTGGGAATACCAAATGCTTAAGTGGGAGCAAATCCACTAAAACAAAAGCACTTTTAAATTCTGAGTTGCAGACTCCATGACATGTCACTTTTTCTAAACACAGCTTTATTTTAACTTTGTGTATGTAGTAATGAAATCGCAGTTCCCTCAAGCACATGTGGCCCCTGAACACCAAATGATATGGTTTAGCGCCAGCAGCCGTCTCTGCCACAGCCACTGTCAGCACAGAACCCCCTGGCGTGGCAGTGATGTCATTTCTCCAGCAGATGGCCGTGCAATGTCCCATCCTCTGCGTGGGGTGAGCAGCACGCACAAAAGGTGGCAATTGGCCTTGAAACACAGGGAATGGGAGGAAATTACCTGACCCCCCCCCCCCCCGGGAAACCCCTTCAGCCACTCCTGCTTCATCAAAGATATATTGAGTGAAAAAGACCCTATCTCCATTTTTAAAATATTCCCTAAAATGCTTTGAGTGCTATGTTTAAAAATACATGTTTAAACATACAATAAATTATAGCGCTAGGCCAATATATTGGATGATAGACACCTAATGTTAAATTTCTATGTGCATTACCTGTTTTTTCTGATACAACTGGAAGAACTCATTGCTCAGGATTTTGTATTGCTGCTTTTTTTTTTGTTTTGTGTTGCTTTGTTATTGTGAATGGCACCTATAGGGTGGGCCTAGCTGTCTAACTTAAATTTTGTATTTTGTTTTTTTTTTTAGTTTGAACTGAGCATGGCATATCTAATTTTTAAAAGGTCTCAAATGTGAGTAATTTGATGGCTATTTCTACCCTAAAGAGTATGTGTATTAGCTTTTCGGTCTGGTGCTCCAATCACACCTGCTGTTATCCAGCATCTAAGATGGGAAATCTCAGCTGTGGGAATAAGGGGCACACAGATGTAATCACCATATGATGTCTTGGAGTGATTCCTTTGGAAAAGGCCTGAGCCATGCTGGAAGAATGATGTAGGAGAAGCTATATTACCAGTGACTCCTCTGAAATTGTTTCACAAATGAAAAGCCTGAATTTCTAATGGTACTTGCAAAGTAGCTTTCCTGTACTGTGATGAAATGTAATAAGTGTACAATACGTGGCTGTCTGTGGGTGAGGTTTGTGTGTGCATCCAGTCCTTGCTGCTGTCAGAGGCAGTGCAGTGCACTTTGGGCTTGCTCCATGGGTGGTTTGCTCTGACAGAGACGCTGTGTCCTGGGTCTTACAGCCATTAAGTTGCCTGAACAATTTTCAAGCACTAGTAGAACAAGCACACAGGGATAAACATATATCCTTAAAACTTTAAAAGTGAATAAAACTGTAAGGGTTTGGTTATTCCAGATTGTGGAGCTGTGAGTGAGGCAACTGATTTATTAGGGAGTATGAAAGATAAGGTGGATAGTATATATGGAAAAAAAAAAGTGGTGTCTGTAGCACCAACAGTGTCAGTGAATGCATTTAGAGCAACAGAAAGGCCAGTAAATGAAAGAATAAAAGGACATCGATCAGCTGGTCATTATCACAGGCAAGTAACCAACTCCCTTGTCATAGACTGTATCACACCACCACCTGATAAATTCTGTCTAATGAGATGGGCTGAATGCAAGGATTTAACTTCTGTCAGTAACCGTGACACAGAAAGATAACAGAAGCTGTTGGAATTATAACTATTTGAGGATTTTGTATTTCTTATCAGCCAATTTCAATAGATTCTATCAAACTGTTGGTCCATATGTTAATTCCTTGTGAGTTCCTGTCCTAATTTTTACAGCACCCTTAATTTGCAACATAAAACACTTTATATCCTTCTAATTGCAGTCTATTTATCGTCAAATGAACTATGTGAAAAATGAAATTTCTTGATTCAGCATTTTAACCCGTTTCCCTGGAGACTTGCATTATGGCTAAACTAGATTTTAATATTTGAACTATAAAATAATGTCACAATACCTAAGTTATTCTGCTTGTAGTGTACTAAAGACTGGAAATCACATTAGTGCCACATGAGTGGTATTCCTTAGATATGCTCCTCCCGGAGCATTGACTTCAAAATGTTTCATGAACTGAGCAAGTATATAAAAATTGATATGAATTTACACTAGCAAATTTATTACCTGATTTGTACATATTTTGGGTTTTTTTAAAAATGATGAAATGAAAACAACACCATTAAGCCTAATGGCTAGAGAATATATGTAAAGAATATGGAAATCTCAGTTCAGTTCCCTGCTATCTGATCAGTTCATTACTTTTTGTGAGTGAAGGAACTTAACTTTCTGGACCTCAGTTTCCCCAGCTGGGATATGGATTTAGAATAATGTTAGTCCAGCTATTTGCAAATTGTTTTCAGATCTTTTGGGCCGAAATGTAAAATAAGCACAGATAATCCCATCTGCCATCACCAGAGAAAATATTTATGAAATTGCCACCTTTGTGACTTTTTTTTGTGTATACCAGTCATAAAACTCATATGATATTTGTTGGAACTTAGAATTTGATTATGTTTTAAAATTGTTTTTATTTTTTAGGTGCTGTAAAAATATAATATCACCATTGACTTTAGTAGTAAGATTTCCATGGCTGAAGATCTTTGTAATCTGTAAAAAAAAACCAACAAAAAAATAAAAAGAACAAACAAAAAAAACCCAAATGAAAACAAAACCGTCAAACAAAACCAAACACAAAAACAAACCCAAAAATCAGTTTCAACAAACCTGGTTAATTTTGTAGCCATTAAAAACCCTAATAAATTTTACAGCTGGCAATCTCTGTATTGTCTTTGTACTGCTGTTTTATATGGTTCTAAAATATTCATATAGAATTTTTAGCCCTGGGCATATAAAAATTCTGTTCATTATAAAGCAAATTTTGCCATTTTAATATTAACACCAGTCCCTGCCAGTCTTAAGAAGTCTTTAATAAAGCCAGTCAATATCTTCAGCAACATGGTCCCACACTGCTCGAAGTGGATAAGAGTCACTGCAGATGATTAGGCTTTGGTAAAGCTGGTACAGAATAGAGAGAGAAAAAAATTGTTGTGGAATAATCCCGATTGTCATGTTCTGTGGTTCATTCATATCCTTTCCTTTCCTTTTTCTCCCTTCTCTAGCTCAAGAACAGCGATCAGTTATACACAGCAACCAGGCTGAAAGCAGCAGAACTGTCAGTGAGAGGACACCAGGAGCTCTGCAGGACCCCAGTGGGCCAGGTCAGTTGTTAAGGTTGCTCTCACTTCTACCCAGTCACTGACAATGGGATTCACTGAGATCACTGCAAAAGCAACTTGAGAAAAATCTGTCTACTGAAGGGACCTGAATGCACTGTCTGTTTCTAGCAGTCACGGTTCACTGTAATGCCCTTCTGATAAAGATGGGGAGAAGATACTGAATTTAAATGTACCAGCAGCTTAGAATTTATAGAGTGTCTTGTGACTAAATTAAAACCAGGGAAGTATTCTGTATAGAGATATTTAAACTATTATGTTATTGAATACATTAATTAACAGGAGAAAAAAAAGAAAATTAAACAAA
>VZRQ01000114.1:1672722-1714825 GCA_013397975.1 Machaerirhynchus nigripectus | reverse complement strand
AAAAAAAAAGGGGGGGGGGGGCGGGGCAAAAAACCCCAACCCAAATACAGGAGTAGTATAGACCAGCATTGCACATAGAAGAAAATGTAATGATGTTAATTGATTATCTGAATACGTGATTATTGTTATATATGTTCTTACAAAAAATTGGTTCTTTATTCAAAATCAGTACAATGGTGTTCCAAGCCCTAACAAGGGCAGCTCAGGCGTGTTTTAAGCTGGTATGTTTAGGATGATCAAATAGCTGAGAAACACATTGACAGTTCACACATTTATACCACAGACACTTGAGAGAATTTCTTATTGCCCTATTCCTTTGCTCATTATTGTGTTTACTTTAACTTATCTGGGCATTATGTTTTTGGAATATAATGTCAGTGTTGTCTCACAACAATGTGTATAGACAATCTAGAATTTTAAGAGATGGTCAGTAACAAAAATGATTTATTCAAGTAGTGATCTATATCGAGAACCTACGTTAGCTGTGTGAAAAGCTTCTCTGCATCTTGGTCTCTAGTTGCTGGCAGCTTTGTTCTGGGAGAAATCCTGCACCGTTTGCCATTTTAGGAGGCAGAACACCACTGTCGGCCACAGGCAACTGGACATGAAAGGTGCCCATTTTTCATGGGAAAAAACACCTCAGTCCCTCAGTGTCTCAGGGTCAGGTCAGAGGTGGGATCTGGGGCTCCCAGGGCAGCCAGAGTCCTAGTTGTTGGCAGCTTTGGTCTGGGAGAAATCCTGAGACGTTCACGATTTTCGGAGTCAGCACGCAACTGTGGGCACAGGCACCTGGTCTCAAATAGTGGCCTTTTTCCACTGGAAAAATGTAGTTTTCATGGTGAGGAGCCAAAAATGGCCAAGATGTGAAGGACAGCTTAAAGGAAGCCTATTCCTTGAACTTTCTTACTGCCTCCCTGTTCTTTTGAATCTATTGATGCTTCAGTTATGTTTATCTATACTGACTTTCTGTATAACCATCAGCTGTTCCACTCTGTGCTGTTGTTGTCACTCACCTCTTGGCCTATATCCAGAAACATTTTAATGAAGCAAATAAATAAGGCAGGTTATGTTCTCAGGTCCATGTTTTGCAGTTTTCAATACACTCTTCTGGGCTGTAATGCATGCTGAGAGAACAGGATGTCAGACTAAAGATCACCACAAAATTTTATGGAGATTTTACACGTGTATGTTCTTATATGCACGTGTGTGTTTTATTTTAAATCTTCATAGCCAGAAAGAAAAAGAGAGGGAAAGATTGAATCTGGCATGGAGATATAGAAAGATATTTTCAAAAGGGAGTTAGGCTGTTGCCCCTTGGTGATAATGTGTGAGAACTAGAGCACTGAGACATGCCACTTCTGTTAGTAGGAATTATGCTCTGAGAAGTAAATCTGGCATTGGAATCTCTAACCTCCATGTTAATTGCTTTTCAGTTATTTTTAAATCAAATTGGGTCAGTCTAGAAAGAGAGAGATACCTGTTCTGGCTGTCAACCCTGAAAACATGGCCTGGGGCCAGGAGTGACTGCCCTGGTCTGTCATTCCATCAGCACCTGCTATGGGTCTATAAGCCAGATTCTGCTTCCAGCTCCCACTATGCAGCCATGCCACTTTCAGGCATAAAACCTCACTTTCAGGTTCATCTAACTTCTCTTCCTCCCTCAGTGGGAACTGATAGAAACCAAGCTAAAAAAACCATTACACCCTGCAAGTTAGTCATCAGTTTGGGTGACCGTGCATGAGCCACTAATGAATTCAAATC
Source organism: Machaerirhynchus nigripectus (assembly GCA_013397975.1). Lineage (NCBI taxonomy): Eukaryota > Metazoa > Chordata > Aves > Passeriformes > Dicruridae > Machaerirhynchus > Machaerirhynchus nigripectus. The sequence goes on along the minus strand of VZRQ01000114.1, from coordinate 1,713,064 downwards.
CCTTTCTCATAGTGACAATTCAACCAGAAGCAGAAGTGTCCAGACCTGTTTGTCTCTCACAAAGCTGTATTATGAAGACAAAGGTCTATCAATGGCCTGTCTTTGCCATGCCAGTCAGAAGAATTGTCAGAGTCTAAATGAGGTGGTTGAGTTAGAAACTGTTTAGTACCTGTGTAAGTAGATACCTTGGGCAGAGAACACAGCTGGAGATCCTAACATCCTAACCTAAAAGAGCCTTTTTCTCCATGCTCTTCCAATTATGGCCTTTACAACCAACGTGCCTCTACAGGAGAGCATTGTGGTGGGGTTTGGCCTGCTTCATCGGCGCTGACGGGGTGCATTTAGCTAATTTTCTGGGTTTTCCCTAATGCTACCAAGTTAGATAAGACACATGTATTTTTTGCATACTAGAATTTATATACTACAATACAAGTAATCAGAAGAGTATGTCCTTTAGTATATAACTTGCTTGGGGCTTTTTGGAGCCTTTAGACCCCTGTACTTAGATGTGATTTCTGATTAGAACTGTTTGCTGCCACAGGAATAGGCACTGATGCTGTAATGAAAAGTGACAAAGGATCAATAGCAATACTGTAAACTTACACTAATATATATTTGTATGCAATACTAAAGAATCTCTTCCACAGCAGTTTATTAAGTCATAGTATAGCCCAGATCATTTTGGGTAATGTATCATATATCAAACATAGGCCATTTAGGCTGAATTGCTGAAGGAGATTTTCTAGCTTTGCTTACAGGAATTCAAACATCTAATTTTATCAACATCTTCTGAAAATCCCAGACTAAGTTTGATACGTGTCACCCGTCAAACTCAGATGGCTGGCTGAAGTCATGTGGTGTCCTAATTTTCAACATCTAGGCATTCTTCACCATTACCTACCTTAAAAGCATTCTTCTAGGCCTTTTTATTCCTGAAAAGACTACAGAAGTCAGGAACAATTCGGGCAGGTTTTAAAATAAACTTGACTTCATAGGTTGAGCTTCTATTTTTAATGACAGACTAATCATTATTCCAAAGTAATTTATCTATTAGCAGTTTTTCTGCCTTGCTGTGGTGTTGAACAAGTCTTTATTTTGACCCAAACAATGGAAAGATGATGTATTCCTTCACACACAAGCCTTGCAAATTCATGAAGTTGTGTTATAAATGGTAAGTAAAAATGAATGCTATTGTGATTGTGTTAAGGGACATTGACTAAATGAGAGTTAACTGAATGCCCTGTAGGGTGCTAGGTGGAGGAAGAATGTCATTATGTTGATTAAAATATGCTAACCATTCAGAATACCCTTGTAGAATCATAAATACTTTATAATGGATACATATGCATCAGTAATTAGTAACTGCTGTGCTGCTGAATCTCACTAATACATGATACATGACAACAATCAAGATGATTCACTCAAAACTAAAAATTCAGAAACTTTTCACCACACTTTTAGCTACTGTCTCTCAAGTCAATTATATCTTCTTTTTTTAAATTCACTCCACAATGTTTTAACACTACTTGTTTTTTTTTCTTCTCATTTTGTTCCTCAACCAAGCACTTTTTCAAAAAATGAATGAGAAGATTAGCAGTCAGGAGATGAAACTGACTTTTCTACAGAAAAAGGTTGACAGCATTGCTGCTGCAATGAATGATGTGAGCAAGATGCTTTCTTCTCTGGAAGGCAAAATCAATGAAGATAAGGGCAGAGACTTCCAGTCTTTTCTAAAAGGTAAGAAAAATAAATTAATGTAATCACTCACCCTGTTAGAGGTGCCAGAAAAAAAAAAGCTAAAAGCCTTCATAGACTGTCCTATTCTTTTACTCAACACATGTAGAGAACTAGTTTTTTAATTTCATTTCATAAGAGAGAAATTTGGTTATTTCAATGTTCGCTATGGTGTCTTTCATAGGAACAAAATATTTATATTCTTTGGTACTTCATCATCTACATGGTAACTTGAGCCACTAGCAAGGCATTTTCATTTACTTAGAGCTTCTGCAAATATTCTTATCTCTGTTTTTGTTTACCTGGCAGCCGCTAAAGCCTGTAGTATTTGCTTTGCCACCAAGTCTAACTAATATTCTTTGTTACATAATTCACACATGCAGGGCAAACTATAAGGAATTCTGTGGTGGTTGTATTTATAATACAGCAAACATTTTGCTGAATATTTTTTCCCTGATCATATTAGGCTATCTTTGATAAACATCTGTACTCCTGTTCAGTACATGAGAAAGAGACAACTAGAGATCAGGAGCTTGGGCAGATCCTCACCCGCAGAATTATGCATCCATTCTTTGTGAATCCTGGAGCAAGACCTGTGTGTTACCCAGCTACAAGTGTTGCTTAACGAGCATATTCAGACTGAACCTTTCATTTCCTCAATGTGCAATGTTTTTCTCATTTTTCAGGAATTTTCCCTAAACCATATTTTACACTTAAGGATCCAGAGGACTTTTCTACTGTTTAAAAATAGGACAGAGGTTCTGGAGTTCCTTACATTGAGATGAAACTGAATGAAACAATAAATGATTTTGTATCTTCCTCAAATTTACCAAGTTGGATCCCATTTCTTGTGTTTTCAGTCCTGTGTCTCCTGAGCTGCACGTGCTAGATGGCTCTCTTGTATGCAAGTTTATTCCATCTCTTGATCGGTGACCTGCTTTCACCTTTCCATATATTGCTAGATGGCATCCTTGACCTTTGAGTGCACATTTAATTTGTCTTTGAATATTTTCCATTTCCCTTCTGCTTTGTCCTCATTCTTTTTTGTATATTCCACTCATTCTGTCATTTTTGTGCTAGTCTAAGAGGTGTTTTTCTGCATCCTGTGTTTCTGCTTCTGCATTCCCTAATTGTATTTCAGGGTCTAGATCTTAATTAAAATGTGCTGTTCAAAACCCCTCCCTTCTTTGAAAATGTGCTTCAAGACTTAATTTTTTTTACCTGCAATGTTTTGTATTATACCTGCTTAGAAAAAATCTCCAGCTGATGTCCTTTTTTTTGATTTATCTTCCTAATCTATCTCCTAATCAAGTAGCTCCAATGAACAAGATGCTATCAATTACATTCCTTGGCTCTAATTGTGGGCACTCCAACACAGGTTATTCTTGGCTTGTTAAACAGCAGGAATGAGGAAAGGAGGGGAGAAAGAGAAGGTTAGTGTGTCTGTTGGCTTCTGTGTGTGTAATGACAAATGGCAACTGCAGTTTCTGTCCGGGAAATATCAGTCACTTGTACTCAAATGCATAAACAGCATCCTAAAGTAGCAGGACCTGGAATGAGCTTCCATGGTGTCCTGTAACTTGCTACACAGGTACAACACAGACACGTCAGACTGGCTAGGAGTGACTTTTAGAAGCTCACCTGAAGCAAACCACAACTTTCCGCAGTACCGCTTTGCCATCCTGAAGCAAAGCGCTATCAAAGCACAGTTTAAGTCTACAGTTGCTTCACATTATTCAGACATTTTCCTTCTTCACCTACTTTGCCATTTTCTTCCTGTGGTGCCCAGGTCCTTTGCTCACAGTCCATACATCACCTTTTTTCTTATCACTAAAATTCTAACATTCTGCCCAGCATTGTATCAGGGTTTGTTAGGAGCGAGGTCTGATTCTGTGAACAAACAATTCAATGCAGTTTACAAAGCCTTTAACTCTTGGTTTCATCTGTGACTTTGGTGACACAAGCATGTCATCTGTTGATAGAGGGCAACACTTGCTGGAGTAACTGATATGCTCAGGAACTTAGGGAAAATAATTTTGGGCTCTCTTTTTGATTTAAGAAACACTGCTTACTTCCTGCTATTCTTTTCTTCCTCCTTTAACTCCATGTTTAATACACACCTTTCCTTTTCATTATTGAAATGCACACTCCTTTAAAAATGAACTCAATAATGGAGTGTTAATCACTTCCAAGTCAGAAATGTCATTTACAGCTGCACATATAACCTCAATTCAGTCTCCTGTGTACATACATTTATTTTCACATTATTCTTCAAATAATTGAAACTGCAAAGAGAGTATATGTTGACACAGAGTAATTAGACCCTTTGGTTTTCAGCCAGGAAGCTAAAATTAAAATTTATAATCTCATAAAAAGTGCAAGAGATGTTTAATGTTCACAGGTAGTTTGGACCTTTCTATTTCAAAATGAGCAACAGAGAAATCGAGTTATATCCATGAGTGCACCTATGTATTCTCAGCTCAAGCTTAATAATATACCCAATTGTCACCTGCAACACAAGTTTGGGCCAGGTCTTTGTGTGGACAAGTGTGCTCCCACAGCCCCTGCTGAACTTTGTTTCTGAGCTACCTAGTTGTCCTAGCCAGCAAGCAAGGGAGAGAGAAACACAAAGCTGTCTGGTTTATCAGGTTCCACACTCCCTTGGTAAGGAGAGCACCTGAAAACCAGAGCTGAGCTCCATATCACCCTGACTCTCCAACTGAATGGAGCAGGAATAGCAAAGAGTGAGGCTGGCACCTGCTTGGCTGTCACAGAAAGGAAAGGTCGGTGTAGACCTGTGGAACACCTCTCACAGATGAATGGTCTGTTATCAAGATTTGTTGCTGAGATGAAGGAATTTAATTGATTCCTCACAGGAGGTTTAGCCTAATCTTGGTTCTTTCCACAGCCATTAAATTTTTCTTCACAGCTCATGGTTTCTCTTAGAGCATAGAACACTTCTCAGCATCGTAAAGTAACCTTAACAAATCATCACTTGGAATGGTTTTTCAACGTGGCAGTTTTTTAACTTGGTTCATATCTTGGTTTTTCCTCTCAGCTGCCAGGACCTCCTTTATTCTCAGACCTTTCAGTGTGCACACACATGTGCATATTCATGTACATGCATCTGTCTAGTCACTTGCTCTTCAGATAGTTAAAAAGGAAATTAATAAAGGTAATCCCAGTATTATCACTGTAGTTTATTATACTTTATGTGAAATTGCTGTGACATTTGGGAACTCAGTTGACAGTAACAGAGTTTAATTCTTAGGAAACTTCATGCTATATTTCTGATGTGGCTCTTTCCTGGGCTAGCAAACTTGGGTCCTGATTTCCTGACATTTTACTGCACTTGCTGAGAATGTATGTTCAAATAAGTTTTCAGAACATGCCTCTGCTTTAGAGATGAAGAAATAAAATACAAGCGATAGAATTAATTGTGTAGAAAATGAAAGAAGGGAACAGAGAATTTCTGCCTCTATCAAGACAATTTTAATCAGAGAACCTGTGGTCATTGAGGCATTGTAGAGGTTGAAGAGTTTAATCATTGAATCACAGTCTGGCTGCAAACTTTCATAGGGTTTATGAAAATTGTGCAAAGAATGCTTCAGTGTTTTAGTTGGACATAGGGGTTACCTCTGGAGAATAAATTAATAAAAATCCTTCTAATCTCACACCAGAGCAGAACTACTGCTCTAATTGGCTGAAATATGTTATGCAGAACTCTTTTATGCCTGTCTTGACCTCTCTAAGGCTATATGGAAAACATACCTTCATGCTGTTCACTGGGGCATAATTCCCACACATTCACTTCTGCCTAGTGCTGTTCAAGATCAGAATTCCTCGGAGCTATTTAAGGAGTTGTAGTATGCAAGACCTAAAGTTTCTACCTTTAAAATGTCTGCGTTTTGCAGCAGTTGTCGTATTACTAACTTTAGCTATTCAGTAAGGCTACTCTTCTTATTTTGCTTCTTTCTCACAGTGTTGTGTGGTATCATCACCTAGCACATACAATACTGTGGGAAGGTAATAGTCTCTGCTTTCACTTCTTGAACATAATGTTGTAAAGCAGATGTTTTTCGCCTTACTTCCCTAGTGGACAAAGGACACGTCATGTTTTATGAGCAAGCCACAAAAGCACACAGATCTCCTTTCAGTGCTCAGAAACAACTTAGCTATGAGGTCAAAGTCTGGGTTTTCCCTTTTAAAATAATAGCAAAAGTCCCACCGATTTCAGTAGAAACAGGGACTCTGCACTCCTCAGCTACAGATTCTGCTGTTTGTGTGGGTAAATTGGGGCAGGGATGTGTGTGTTTCACTTCTGTGCAGCACTGTGTTTGCTCACATTGTGGGAAAAATGTAGATGTTACTAATGCAGTTGGTTTGATTGGTTCCATATTTCTCCTTTTCCCCAAAGGTCTCAAATCCAGAAGTATTAATGACTTAATCAAAGACATAGTTGGAGAACACTTTCAAGTATTTCAAGGTGAAATGCAAGAGAGCATGGCTCAGATTTTCAAGACTGTGTCCAGTTTGTCAGGTGATCTTGAAAACACGAAAGAATTATTCAAGCATCTGAATGAAACCCAAAATAAATTTGCCCAGGAGAAAGAGAGTGGGCCAACAGAACTTGACATTCTGGAGCTGAAGAGTCATATGGTGCAGATGAGAGAGGAAATGGCCCTCACTTGTGACAAGCCTGTGAAAGCTTTACAAGAAAAGCAGAAGTCCTTGGAAGTTAACTTGGAGCATCAACAATCAAGAAGTGTAATTTATTACGAATCTTTGAATAGGACCCTTACTGAAATGAGAGATGCTCATGAACAACTGTTATCAGCTGAACAGTCTTCAAGACAAAGTGTCCCTTCAGCAGATAAAGTCACGGAGTACAATGTTACAGAGTACATGTTCACACTGCATGAGAAAGTAAAGAGACAAGGCATGATGGTGCTGGAGATCTATGATGACTTAAGAGTCCAAGATGGCAAGATCAGCAATCTCAGTGTTGCACTGGAAATTCAGAGGGACTCTGTGCTGGGGGTCTGTGATGACATGTTGTCAGAGAGCAGGACAGATTTCCAAACACAGCTGGCAGCAGTCCAAGAGAAAATGCTCGTTCTAAACAAGAGTCTCTCTGATGCGTTCCTTCAGTTGGGCAATAAGATGGACAAAATGAATGAGCAAATTAATGACTTGTGCTATGATATGGAGATCCTGCAACCCTTGATTGAACAAGGGGTACCTTTTAGTCTGACCTCAGAGTATGAGCAACAAATCCAAGCTCAAGAATTCAAAGACAAACTTGAAAACCTCACTGTTGTTGTTAATAGAATGAGTTCTGCAATGAAAGAACTTTCCAAAACTCAGGAAGGACTTAAAAATGAATCTCAGGCTTATCAGGACCTGTTTGAGAGTCGTGTTAATGAATGCTCTATGGAAATAGAAGATGGATTAAACAAGACCATGATAGTAATAAACAGTGCTATCGATTCCATTCAAGATAATTACGTACTGAAAGATGTGCTACATACTCTAAGAAATGAGACTGAAGTTTGCTGTGGCAGAGCTGAGGAACTGGACAGCCTCCTGGCTTTCATTCCTTGGTTCCAACAATTGAATGAATCCTTCCAGTCACTGCTCTATAACAAGAAATATGAGATTACTTCACAAGTAGCACCATCTCTTTCTGATCTTCCACACCAGGAATCTGACACAAGTATCCTCCACAATTTCAGTAGAGTTTTCTATATTTTAAATGATACATCATCAAAAGTGGAAAAGCAGCAACAAGACATCGGCCGCCTGGAAGAAAAACTATTTGACTCTGTAGAGGGTTCAAAGGACCATGAGGTTCGCCTTCTGAATGTAGAGTCAAAAATTTCCAAGTTTTTGGCAAACTGTGTCTCACTCAAAAAACCCAAAGCTGCCTCAACAGAGAAAGAACAGGTGGTCTCACTTCAGCTCCAGGCACTGAGTTCCAGGATCAAGGCCCTGGAAGCCAAGTCGATCCGTTTCTCAAACGTCATTCCACTTGTGAACAAGACCGCTCATGAGGCCTGGGGGCTGTGCCAGGATGCCAACAACAGCATCCAGAAAGTGAACGCAAGCGTACCTGTGCTAATTAAATTGGCTCAGCCAGATGTCCCCCTGCTGCAGAGAGGCCTCAAGGAGCTCATTGAATCTGTGCTTGAAGTAAAAGCAGGAACTATTTTGACAAATTTAACCCAGCATGTTGACATATCGATGGCAAATGCAAAGAACAATATCACCAAACTTCAGAAGCAGCTGAAACCAGTTATAAAGAAATCCTCCCCAGCAAAAAAAGTGGCAGCAAATGCCACCATGAGCCTGGCAAGCCGAAGCCAGAGAAACACGGATAATGCAATAGATCCAGGTAACGCATTTTACTCTATTAAAAATCAAGGTATATTTTATAAAGATTTGTGTAACCATTGTGATGAACTGAGTGGCGGAACTTGACTGAGAGTAAATGAAAAGTCTAAAGATTGCTGTAAAGAGTGTTTCAGAGGAGCCTGAGATCAGTCTCTTGCTTACAATAGAATTTATTTTGCTTATGAGGAGATTTTGCACTAAGGCATCTAGAAGCTCCATTTAATTTTCCTTAACAGAGTCCCATCTGATCAGTTTAAGATAAATATACGTGCACACACACTCAGCTGAGAACCTGACCTTTGAAAAGTGGCTGACGGTTTAGACAAAATCTAAAGAACAAGAATTTTGTGCCTGTGTCTCAATGAGCAATTTCAGTAGAAAAACTGTATGTAAGCTAGGAGAGAAATATGGAGCTGCATCAGAACTTTGCAGTGTCAGCAGGGATAAAAGGTATCAAGAACCTGAAGCAAGTGAATACAAATGACTGTAATGAGGCTTTTGCTGGTTCCTTCAGGACTTCACTGAGAAGTGCAGTTACAGCTACAACAGTGTGTTCTTGAAAAAGCAGGAATCCAGCCAGCAAAGTAAATTTGGCTCCAGTCCCACCTGGAGAGCAGCTCAGCTAAGCAGGAGCTGCCATTCTTAAAAAGGAAATTTTGAGCGTGAGCTGCTTCTGAACTTAAATTCAAATGCCATAATGTGAAATGAATTCATATGAATGAATTCACAGAAGTACAAACTCTTGAGTTATGACTTCTGTAATCATAACTTGAGTGAAAACGAACAGCACAAGATAATGTGTTATGGAAATATAATTTCTGGCACAATACAGAAAATGAAGAGTGGATAAATGACTAGAAATACTGAGATAACTCGAATTCACATTAAAATTAGACAGATTTCTTAATGACAGAGACCTGTCCAGATACTCTTGAAGATCCAGACCTAAATAGTTTCTGTAAAGCACTCTTAAACCTTTGAACATTTCTAAACCAATATTTGGTCCCTATTGCAAGCAGATGTAAAGATAGTAAGAGCTATTGCTCTTGTTCATGTGCTAAGGCTGTGGCCAAACTCCTTTTCCTTCTCCATGCTTTTTTCCTTCCTTTCCACTTTGCTCCTTCATCTCTTCCTGTCCTAGGGACAGCATTTCTCAGTGATCAGTGGAAAGGATCCTTTTTAAAGCCATAATCCCATGAGTGGCTTGGTTTCTGATGAAAGCCATCCCTGTTGAAGGATTTCAGTCCTTGGTTATCTTTTCAGTTAGAGGCGGGACACAGCTGTTAGAGGAGGCAATCACACTTAAAAATGCACCAAGGTTTGCCAAATCCTTGCTACAAAGTAATTTGAATATTTTGCTATTAAAAATGGCAGTTCTTCCTCAGTCATTTTTGTTTTGTCTGTTCCTGCCAATGCACAGGATGGAAATTAAAAATCTTTGTTCAAAATTTAAATTAAAAGAAAATGGGATATATCTTCAATCTTTCCCACACAATGTGCTTTGTTGGAAAATATCACTAGTGCTACCTCCCTGGAGCACAGGAAGGTGCCACCTGCTCTGGTTTTCACTCCAGATTGACGAATTAATGTCTTTCCTATTTATTATTTATCTCATACTCAATTTTAAAAAATAACTTGCTTGATAGCTTTGGATATATGCTCACTTACAGAAAGTGCAGATCCATGCAGATGTTGAGAAGCCTTATTTTTATACAAGGTTTCTTCACATCAATGTTTATGCTGACTTTTCCATCAGTAATGAGATTAACAATATTTCATGCCTAGCAAAGCCACACACTATATTTCTGTAAGTTAGAGAACCAAAACCATTACCCTAATTAACAAATATCCATCTTCTGCCTGGGTAGATTTTACTTCTCTATGAAAGCCTTTTCTCGCAAGTTCTAGGATACGATCAGAGATTTGTGCTGCCTCTACTAAAATTTCTAGAAGAAATTCTAAGGCATAATTGGCTAATTATAAAATTTATTTAATTTCAGATTGTCTTTTTCAATAAAAAAAATGAATAAAATTCTAGAAAGAGGTGAATGATAATTTTCATTGACTCTAATATGTTCAATATTTGAGCCTACTCTAACAGATTAGGGTTTTAATTGGCTTTAATGTGTTCAGGATTTAACCCTGAGGTAATACTTTCCTAAGTAATTAGTTGAAATCAAGAGAAAGCAATGTGAGTTTGCACTGCATGTGCAGGGACATAAACCTTTGCAGACTTCCTGTATTGTGGAATGAACTAAAGAAAATCTCTATATTGAGTGGAGGCTACAGTAGGTGTATGAGAGGTGAAAGCACCAGCATTTCACCTGATACTGACGGATACGGCAACCCAGGGCAGATTAAAAAGTGATGATCTTAAGACAGCTTCAATATCTAACATAAAGGAGATGACAACCTAAAAAAAAAAAAAAACAACAAACATATATTTATGTACCTGTATATACACATAGTAACTCTTAATTAGTCTTGGGTGTGGGTTGTGGCTGGTCTTACTTTCCGATGCACTGTTCTGCAGAAGTGTGTGATGCAGTGTGAGGAGAGTTTAGCTCAGTTCCCATTTTCCTGTTGCTATTAGTGCTGCTCTCTAGAGAATCTGGAGGCTGCTGTGCTTTCCAAAGGTGAGTGTACTCTCTTGTTGCATGTCTTACATTAGTGTGGATTTTGCTTTATTCTGATTATGCCACTCTCCCATCAATATGAGCAGCTGAGAGTGAAGCTGTGTTGCATTTACGTATTTAAAACAGTGCATCTGTGTGAGAGGTAATTTCATTTCATTCTCTCTTTCTTTGTGTCTTACTTCTGATTTTGTTTTCACAAGATTTCTGACTCCTAACAGAATTGCAAAGTTCCATTCAAGCCTTAATTTCAAGTGAAATTAATCTATTCAAATGCTTTCTATCTTGTGTTTTAATTGCACAAATGTGATGGTTATTCCAGTTCAGTTTGGTGACATACACTTCAAATTCGCATATTTACTCTTTAGACTAATGGGTTGATGAAACTTTTTTTTTAATGTTGGTAATTTGGTGGGCCAAAAATCATCACACTGGAATTTTTAGACACCTCTGCTTAACAAAGAAACACAGTTGCCAGAGCCCAAGTAGCTCAGATCCGTCCTGACCGCCCACCCCACCCAGAAGTGGAGGGCACAGCTGATGCACCTCTCCTCCTTGCTTTTTGCCCACTGTCAGCCTGAGAGTGCTAAGCCAGAGGTGATGGATAACTATAGGCTGACAACCAGTTTGACCCTGTGCGAGCAGGGTAGTTTAGTAGCTTCCCGGGCTCTTCCAATCTCCTAGGGCTTCCTGGGAAGCAGGTACTGATAACGGAATACTGAGAAAATGTTGGTAGGTTACTTCCCGGTCAGAAGAATTTCCGAATTGAACCGCTGGAGTCAATCCTTTCCTTAAGGAGACCATTAAATTGCTGAATATTTGTTTTGCTTCTAGCAGCAGCCCGGTAGATACTGACAGAGCTTCATTATTTGTTTGAGATTTGTTTGCACAGCACCGGTAGTCTATTTCCCAAAAGAGCTCCTGGCTGTTTGCCTTCCCAAGGAGTAGCAAAACTGAGCATTAACTGGCTCTTCTCGCTGCTACCACACTAAGTGTAATTAGCAACTACATTTTATTCTCTGCTAGTAATAGCTACAATTTAAGCCTTTAATTTACAGTCTCTCTCTTTTACTCATCAGCACTACTAAGTTGTCAGAGAGTAGTTAACAATAAAATATTTACTATAGTAGGAAATCGTTTCCTAATCCGAACGTTCTGGCATCTTTATCCCAAGGAGATTTTTCAGACATAGTGTCTCAGGACACCCTTCAGCAAGAAAAAAGAAAATACTGGTCAGAGGAGCAGCCTCAGCCAGAAATGAAGATGCTGTTGTAGCAGTTACATAGAGAATATTGGTGCAGTGGAGATCTGCAGCGCTTGCCTCCTGCTCTGAAAATCCTAATTTGACTCAAACCCCCCCACAACTTCTCCTATTCTAGCAAATGGAGGAGCTTCCCAGATGCTGTTAAGCAGTGCTTCACCTGGAGGGTTAATTTAATGTAGATAAAGCTGTGTCTGAATTTGAATTAACTCCAAGGTTAAGTTCGGGCAGAATCACCGCACAGCAGACTTCCAAAGCACTAGTCTCAATCTCATTATCATTTCCTTTTAGTGATCTTTTTCCTGTTTCTTGGATTTACTCCTTGTTTGTGATAAGCAGAGGCCAATTAGCAGAGAGACTGCTGAGTTCTTACAGGAAGCTTTTGTATTTTGGGAATATGATACAGTCAGCACAATCAGCTGTTTTCCTTCCTTTTCTGCTTTCCTTTGACACTTGGTAAACATGTGGATGCTTGGTAAATATCAGCGAAATGTTGTGGGTGCTCGGTAAATGTGAGTGAAAAATAACTTCAGTGAAGGATGTGGCAAACTATTATCTGAGAAGAAAACCATTATTTCCTCATGTCCAGTTGCCTGTGCTGTGACCCCAGTCATGACAGTCCTAAATTGCTTTATTTCAGGCATTACAGAATAGACATTATTTTCTGTGAAAGGAATGACTGTTGTTTTTATAAATCCATATGCTATATCAGAACAAATTCAAGTGTCACTGTACAAAGTGCCTCAGCATTCTGCTCACTGAATTACAATATCACACGGAAACAGTTTGCCTTAATGCAGCAGTCTGTGAAATATTGGGTTGGGAAAATGAAGATAAAACTGGAATTACTGAAATATTTTGTGAAATCCAGCTCAACATTTTCCTGGCAATAAGTAGATGCTTTTTTGCAAGACTTTTTCAGTTCTGACCTACCAACCTAGATTTACCATCACTGGACTGTGTGGAGCTCTCTTTCCAGAGTTCTGCTGGAAATTCCTGGCAAAGAAAAGGTTTGTTTTCTAAAATATCTGACTTTTATTTGACCAAACCAAGAGAAAGCAAAAACGTGCGGTTTGGGAATGCTTTCTGTTCAGAATTATCCATAGCAATATTTAATTTTTAATGTGACCTGAATTTTCTCCCCGCAAAAACCTGCTATGACAACACATTATTCAATTACACCAGTAATTACTGTCTCAGAGCTCAGCAGCACTGGCCTGACAGATTTATCTGTATTGGCTGAGTGTAATTTGGCCAGCTCATACCTGGTTGGGAACAGAGGCAAGGACATCATCAGTGAGGGTACTCTGCAAAGCCGCCTGTTTGGTATAATTTTTCTTGCTTGCAATCCAAAACTCCTACAAAATCTTGGTAGATACTCTGAAATTATAGAGTTGTTTATGAACAAATACTTGAAGTGGCTGGGATAGCATTTAAGACCTTTCATCACCAGGAGCCCGACTCTCCTGAAATGTTTGTTACGTGCCTGGGTGAAAAATGCCATAGACAAGACAGTCCAACCTGAACACCAGCAGTACAAAATCTGTTTTGGTACGCCCAAGGCTAAGATGGCTCAGTCCAGAAAGAGCAGCCTGATCTAACTTCTTTGGAGGATCCTTTTTCTTACTGCATGTACCTGACCCTCTGAGACTGGCAGAACTTAGAATTTACAGGTAATCTTGAATATCTTGGAGGATAGCTGAGGGTGTGCTGTGTTCATGTAAAGAGGGAGGCTGGACAGGCTCTGAAGTCGGCCTTTATGAAGAACTTCAGCAGAAATTGTGAATTGACAAGGAGCATCTCCAAAATACTGCGTACTTAGGAAGTGTTGCTCTCATGACGTTGCAGCTGAGGCTGTTGGATTTCCTCGCTCTCTCTCACAGGGCAGCTTTCAGCGTGTGCCAGTTCCCCGTGCCAGAATGGAGGAACCTGCGTCAATGACAGACAGAGCTTTGTCTGTGCCTGTCGCCACCCCTTCGGAGGAGTCAACTGTAGTGTGAAGCTGGTGAACGACAATTCCCTCAGTGTTGGCAAGTACAGAATTTAGCAGTGCAATACACCATCAGTCCAGGCCTCTGCCCCAGGGCCTAATTACAGAGCATTTGCTGGTCAGAGGTCTCACGTTTCACTTTAATGAGTGACAACTCAGGCAGCAGAGTCCTGTGTTTTGCTACTGAAGACATCAATCCCCACGGGTGACTCGTGATCTCTTTTTTTAATATGACCAGATGATGGGATTAAATTGGTTTGGGACCTGCCATAATAGCTGGAAAGCTCCCTGCTGAAATGTGCCGAGTGGATGGCAGTGCAATAGATATATTTGAACACGATGTCATGGATTTTGAAGGGGGAGGTAAAACCACACCACTGGGGAATACTAGCTTCAATGCAACCAGAAATGTTCTATAAATACCAGTAGTTACCAGGATGTGTGGGACTGTGGCCTCAAGAAATCATGTTAGGCTTGCCTCTGGCTTTCATCAGCAAAGGATTCAGCCCTTGAAAGATTTCAAAAGAAAAAAAAAAGTGAAAATTATGCTTATTCAGTCCAGAAAACAAATAAATAATTTACACACAGGCCACATGGAATGTGAATATTATGAATCTTTCAGCAGTCATTTAGTTGATTTTCACTCATGACAGCATATGAATAGTGAATGAAATCATTTGTACAGAAGCATGGAATGATAGTGTACAGGCTCAGCTTGAAGAGAAACACATATACTTTTATCCCCTCATTTAACATCATGAGTACTAAACCCTCCTCACTGTTTGTCTAAGATTTGTGGCAAAATTCTTGGCCTCACCTCACTCACGTGAACAATGAAAGAGATCCCGGGGTGGGAAAAACTAGGAGGGGCTGTAGGGTGGAAAGAAAGCTCCCTTAGTGGTACCATAGACAAACATAAAGTTCCCTTGATGTTTCTAAAATTTTTCTCTGGTAGATACACCTAGCACTAATTGTGAAGAAAATTACTTTTTATACAATATAGAAAGATGTGTTTATGCAGCAACACTATGTTTCTGTTGCTCAAGGTCTGTCATCCACAGGAGGATGTGACATCAGAAAATCTGCTTTTGATCTTCTGGCTGGTCCAAGTTGCCTTTCTACAATGTAACATCACTTGAAACTGTTCTCTATTCCTTTCCAGATTTTTCAAAAGGATCATACAGATATGCACCTATGGTGGCTTTTTTTGCTTCTCATACATATGGAATGACAACTCCAGGACCCATCAGATTTAACAATCTGGATGTCAACTACGGCGCCTCGTTTGCCCCAGCAACTGGGAAGTTCCATGTTCCATATCTGGGGGTCTATGTTTTTGAATACACTATTGAATCCTTTAGTCCACGTGCCTCTGGCTATCTGGTCGTTGATGGAATAGACAAACTCACTTTTCAGGCTGAAAATATTAATAATAACAAGTACACCGACAGAGTAATTACTGGAAATGCTTTATTAGAGTTAAATTACGGTCAGGAAGTCTGGCTCAGACTGGCAACTGGCTCGATACCAGCCAAGTATCCACCAGTAACTACCTTTAGTGGCTACTTGTTGTATCGTACCTAAGTCAGTCCTAAATGTAAAGTTAGTCAAATGAAGAAACCTGCAGGTGAATTTAGCTTTACCTTTAAATGCCTTGTTTCTTTAACAGCACTAAGTTTCCCAGTGTAATGGATTTTCTAGTGCTGATCCTCCAAGATGTTCTTTGATTGTAGCCATGTGCACAGCCCATAGTAATCCACAGGTTGGAGATAGGGGGAAACGAAGCATCTTCTTTGTTATTAGCATGATTGGGAAGCACAAATCTAATTATTTTCTGCTGTTACATTGCATAGACATACTTACACAAGGTTGCTGAGAATCAGTTCTCAAGAGAAAGCTCGTTTTCATTATTCCTTTACACCCTCACTGCAAATCAAAAGTGATGGATCGATTTTGATGACTCAGATGCTGGATTACTACTTAGCTCATAGTATTCATTGATAATTGTGTATATATTCTGTCTGGAAAAAATATCTTTCTTTTTCATTTTGCCTACCATTATTCACCACCTACTTTGATATGCCAGCATTTAATTGATTCATGGGGTTTTTTTATGTAACCAATATGATGATAAACTAGATTTTTTGAATCTGGCAGCAAAAAACCAAGAGGATTTGGCACAGATTAGAAATACGGTTCTTTTAGCAGTTTAATTAGTCATAGGATAAACACCATAATGGATTTGATGGATTCTCTCTGCTGCTTGAAATATTTAAACCACAGCTGGATTTCCCTTAGGTGATATGTTTTAAGCAAACATTATATTGTTATATTGGCTTCACACAGATTTTAGCATTTGACCTATGAAGTACACAAGATTACATTATGTAACCAAAGTATTTTCTTAAGTTTGAGCTCTATAAATCTATGATTTTGTTTGTTTTTGCATTATATTCACTAACTACTGAGAGTGAACAAGACGAAATTAACTCCAGTCTGCATGTGATTTTTCAAGCACCAATCCAATAAAGAAATCTTTTTAATTAATGTCTGACTGCCTGAAAAAGTAAACCCTCTGGTTTTTATTCTTATTCTTTACGAAGTGCTGTCCTCTGGTGTGACTGGCCAGGTTTGTTTCTAGCTATTGCCTTTGCTAGTGCTATTTGACCAGTTTTTCTGTGTCTCTGTGTTTGTCTCACTCCCTTTTCTTAAAAGCTGGAAAAAACTAACATATGATTTATGCCAATCTATTGAAGCAGGAAATGTTTTGAAGCTCCCTGAATTATTTTGTGTTCCACTATCAGGAACTTTTCTTGGAAACACATGGGAATCTTCAGCTCTCTTCTTAGTATACTTAAAGTACCTTACACGATCTTAAGATGAATGTTCATGAAATAACTGAATTCCTCCCGTGCTGTATAAGATATGATAAGAGGATCCACAGTATCTTCCTTCAGATTTGTTAATGTACATTTTGTTGTTCCAAGAGGAAATGAGCATTCCCCACCAGAAGCAGTGATGCTGAAGCGTGTCCATGGGCACGTGCCTCTGGGTTCTGGCTACCTGAACTACAAAAATGTGCAGCACTGAGCAGCATCCCTCCGACTTGGGGGGCATCTTATCATGGCTTGTGGTTAAGGACAGCAGTGGAGAATTGATGGAAGTTTTCAATCCAAGCCTGTTTTTTTGTGAGGCCAGCAATCCTTTCTTCTCTGTAATTGACAGGTTCTTTATGTACCATGGACCCAGAATGAGTGTGCTACAGTCCTTTCTCCTGTTGCATACCACATTTTTTCTGTAAACAATCAAAATTTTTGATATGGCACCAACTCAGCCAACTGTATCATTGAATTTTATCAAATATAATGACCGCAAGCCCAAATCCCTCCTTGTATGACTTTGTCATTTTAAAGTGTTTAGTTCTCTTTATTCCTGCTGTGGTTATGGCTAAATGGCATGAAAATTACTCTGAAGATGAAATTCAAATGACCCACCAGAGACTGCATCTCTGTTTTAATGTGACTTTCTTTGCCCTTGCTGCCCTTCCCTCTAAATCCTTCAAGCTGGGTCTTCATCTTCACAGGCACTATTTTCCCCCAGCAATCAGATAATTTCTATGTCTTTGTCCTGGTCTTCATTCCTCTTTTCTCCTTTTTTGTTTTCTCCTCTCACGAAACTACAGATTCATTGGGGTAAAATAAGAGTCCTGATTAACACCTCATTTGTATGAGTAACACTTGGAAAACTAATATCCCTAATAGAAATAGTACCGAAACTAATTCTCATTTTACTATTTAAAATACAGTAAAAAATAATACGTTAAAATGATGATAAATATATGCTTCCCTTTTTATACTGTTTAACAATCCATTCAAATCTTTCTTCAGCTGTATTCAAACTAATTATAGTTGATTTTGTCTATTTTTAAAAATTAAAATGCAGATTTTTCACTGTGAAGATAGGTTTGTATCAGTCACTGGAGCTTATTTATGGACTTGTGACTGTACCTGAGCTGGCTGGACTCATGAAGCAAACAACTGAAAAATAACTGAGGATCAATAAAATCAGTCAGCCTACCCACTATGCAGAATAGACAGCAATCAGTCTGAAATCCCAGGAGAACTTTTTAGGCATCAACTGGGATAGGTGGTTCCTGAGGCACTTTGCAACCCCTCTGCTTTCATCTTCATGCTCTGATTTGCATTCCCGAATGAAAGCAGGCAGGAAATCTGAAGTCTCTGCCCACAGCCCTGGTGAGGGACCACAGAGCCATCCCAAGCCTTTGTAGTTCAGAGTGAACTGTGTTCCCTTTATTTGGGAGACTCAGTAATCACGGCAACATTTTGTGTGGTCTGGCTTTGACAAGCCCATCCAGTTTACTCCAGAGTTTGTGTTATCTTTTCCTCACCTATACCAAGCAAGTTATGGTTGAACCCAGCCCCTAAAACACTTGGAATTCACACTGAGACCAGTGGCTGGTTTTCCTCACAGACCATTTCTAGCTGCATAGCCAGCACAGCTCATGCCAAGCTCCCCTGCTAACCCAGGCCTGCCTGGTGCTGGCTTGTCGGTATTGCCTTCTGTCCCTACATCTGGGATGGTTTTGTTCAATTATTTTTTTTCTCTGCCATAATAACATCTACATCGGCAGAAAGCAGGAAAGAAACCGTTGTTTCTGAATTCAGGCAGTGACTGAAATCATTTGCTAGGAGCAACACTGCAGCTAAATCCCACCAAAATCAGTGGGTACCTGGTGATTAGGTACCTCTGACAGTGGGAGAGCAAGGGCATTGAGACAACTGCAGAACTGAATCTCCCTAGCAGCTCATTTGGGCAGGTGAGCAGGAGAGTGCAAAATGAAATAGGACAACACACAAACAGTTTGGACATTTCCAAAGAACAAAAGTGTACACCATGGCTTTGCAAATCTGTCACTGGTGGCTGCTCCTTGGCTGCAGAAACAATTGGCCAGCAGCTCCATGCATTTCATCAACCCCTTCAGGCCATCAGATGTATCACACAGAGTTAGCAAGGTCTACATTTTATCATTCTGTTTTAATTTTATTAATCCATACGTCTTCCTATGCTTAGCTGACTTCTGGAAAGCCTGAGCCAAATACTCCTGTTCCCATGAAGTTCCTATGAACCTTCTTTAAATGTTGTGGAAGAAGTTTTTCTACTTACTAAATCATCCTGATGTGATCACATTTTCAGCAGTTTTATAAGAAGTAGAAATATTTATCACCACCTTGTTTTTAAAATATATAGTAGTTCCATTGCAGTAATTTCCCTTTGCAAAGCTGCCATTCTCCCCTTTCATATGATGGCCCTGATGGCAGGAGAGTTCTCAAGGGTGAGATAAAACAAAACACTGTTCAGATGGGACTCCAGTCAAGAGTGCATGGTAAGAAAGCTTTATCAGCAAGCTGCTTCCTAGCTGAAGTTGCTATAGATATGTTACAACCAACACGCTGGCTTGTAATGAACTTCCTTGCCCTGCTTCCCCACCCTCAGAAATCTGTGGTGGCTGCGAGCTGAAAACAGTCTTCTGCACTCACATGTTACATGTAAACAAACCAAAGTGTTTCTGAAAACACTGATTGCCGTGGCTGCTGTTGAAAATTCTTATCTTAGAAAAAGCAAATGGGAAACAAAACAGACCATGGCTGTTTACAAACAGCGTGCAAGTACTTCCAGGAAGCTTGCTATTCAAATCTGCAGGAGTTGGGAGATACCATAAAAATGATCTGAAGTACCCAGAAGTCCTTTATAAATACTATAAGCTTACTATAAGCTTTCTAAATGCTTTTTGAGCCGTTGGAAACCAGTATATCTCACATCCACAAGGATCTGGTGTGATGAATGGCAAAGTCAAGAATGGTGGCAACTAGAACAAAATCCTAAAATGACAGACTTGTTTAGATAAAGAATTATCCTCACCTCTATCTGATGTCTCTGACTTATCTGCAAATTGCCGTGGAAGGGAGAAAAAAAAAGGTTCAGCCATCCATTGCTAGGCTACTTATTGCTACTTGCTGAAGGGAAAAGAATACACGTGAGAAAATTGTCTACTATAATTCCCTTTCAAAGAAAGGGCCGTTAGCAGCTTATACAAGCAAGAGACCATTTTCAGGCTTAGCATTTAGACCCATTCTAGAAGAACATAGTAGACTACAAGTATAGTTTTCATCAATAATTTTTAGGGTCTCTGTTGATTATTCTGCTACCTTGGCCCCAACATCCGGCATTACTACAGCTTCCATAAAACATGTAATTCTGGAAAAACAGGAACCGTGCTTACAAAAGGAGAGAGATTCACTAAAAGTTAAAATGTAGCAAAGGAAACTGGAATGCTATCAGCAGTGAATCACAGAATCATTTAGGTTGGAAAAGACCTCTGAGGTCATTGCGCCCAACCTTTGACTGATCACCACCTTGTCAGCCAGACCACGGCACTGAGTGCCATGTCCAGTCATTTCCTGAATACTTCCAGGGATGGTGACTCCACCAGCTCCCTGGGCAGTCCATTCCAATGTTCCATGAAGAAATTGCTCCTGATGTTCAACCTGAACCTTCAGTGGCACAGCCTGAGGCCATGTCCTCTCATCCTGTTGCCAGGGGCCTGTGAGGAGAGGCCAAATGTGCATTAAATACAGCCTGTATTGGCCAAAAAGTGCTAAAAGTCATTCCATTATATGTGAAATTATTTGTGTGAGCTAAACAGAAATATGATGACAGCTATGAGGAACTCGTAGCTTCCAGAGTAGAAGATACAAATTTAGGACCACCCTTCAACTTGTCTGTGGGCTTACCTTGTTTGTGTAGGTTTGGACTTTGACTTAACTGTATATATAGCCATTATGGCCCCAAAGGAAGGTGAGATGCTTAAATAATTGTAGGAGAAAGGTAGAAATCAGGAAAATAATACAGGACATGTTCGTAAGTGTTAAACAACATGCATAAATAACAATACATTTGCCTTCTTAAATAAGTATGAAGAGAAAAATAAATTAAAAGTAAGATATGGGGAAGTGTTTATCAATAGTTAGGAAGCCCAGCTGAGAGGGATTGTTCTCCCAGCTCTCGCAGCACCCAAGTGCATTCACTGGGACTGAACCACAGCCCTGCCTCTTCTATGCCTTCCCTGTCTCCTACCCTTTACTTCTTTCTGCATCCCTGCTGTTTGTGAGAATGACCAGACTGCAATGACTTTGAACATTCTTTATGATGCAATATCCTTGCACCACATTTCTCCTGAGCCATAAAATAAGGACAGATTTTTCTTTCCCTCTGTTATTTTCAGTTTGCTAAGTCCTATGGGCACCCCATTTACCATCATTTTAGTTCTGTTATAGTACAGCAGGAAACTCCAAAAAGCTTGTTTGGAAGAAGGGATAGAGCATTCTTTCAATCTATTTCTACACAAACACCGTATTTCATTGTGGCTGCTTGTGTATATATCCTTTTTTAGGTTTTTTTTAGGCAAAACCAGGAAAAGCTCGTGGGGAGAAATTACGTTTCAACCAGGCAATATACACTTTAGTTAGGGAAGAAATTGAGAAGCTGTCTAGTGTCCTGTTTTAAACTTCATGCCCTGCTTTTCATTTTTTACAGGTGTATGTACAATCTCTGCACTCATTTGGTAGCCAGTTTCACAGCTCTGCCTGCAGGTTGTACTAGCTCAGGTCATTTTTCCAGTGGCTGAAAATGTGTATATGTCAAAGGCCCTGTAACAGCAGTGAAAAGCAATCCATCTGCTATAAAAATACCTGGAAATCCTTTCAGGTTAAGGTACACTGTTGGTCACCCAGCAATGCTTGCCCAGCTGAAGACTGCAGCCAGCAGGTAGACCTTGATCTATCTTTTGAAACAGAATTACAGGCAGCTTCAAAGATACAAAGGTAGAAGAGGACAGTTAGAACCAGAGAGTAGTTAAAAACATTGCAGAAACAGATAATCAAGGGTTGATAAGTGAATTTGTTGCTCAGTGCGTAGGATAGACTCGTAAGGTTTTTTAACATTGCTCAGAGGGAGATGAAAAATTCTCTTCTGTGCTGATCAGAAAAACTTCCTGTTTACTGAAGACAGAGAATGTATGGCAAGACATAGAGATCTGTAAACGGAGATTTCATTAAAGTATTTAAACACAAGGGAAGTCTTGATGCCCACCTGAAAGCAGAAGGGAGGTACAGAATGAAGAATCCTGCGACTTCTGAAACCTGGCAGGAAAGCCATCGACAGGAGCAGCAAAACTGAGGCTGAGTGGGTCTGAATAGTGTGCTTGCTTTCTTACTGCTAAGAATATGATTAAGCTGGGGGCATCTGGGGCACCCTGGGAAATCTCAGCTCTTATTGTGCCACCTCCAAGTATTAGATCAAAACTGGGATATAAGGTAGAAATGGGTATGTAACCAGCCTAACCCCAGCTTGTACACTGATGTGTATGTACAGAGCTTCCCTTGGCTTATGAGCACTGATAAAAATAAATGCATTGAGTGAAGTGTCTATCTCATGTCAAATGACCCGATGTCAGCTGCCTGAGATTCTGAACACTCTTTTGCAATAACTTACTGCGGAAAAAGATTGAATCCTTATCTGAATGAAAGCCACTCAGTCGAATTCAAGCCAAGTAATTACAGAATATTTGTTTAAGAAAATAATGAGATTACATTTTGCATTTAAAAATCCCAAGATAGACTTAAATACTATAGCAAAAGATGTCCAACACTTTTTCAGTATAAATTGAGGGAAGCTAAAAATGCAGAGTTGGTTTTGCAGCCCTTTAGTTCTGCTAACAGTACTGAACTAGCAGAAGGAAGGCAATTCCTCCTGCAAGCAGAGAGCAGTGCTAGTGGCAGCATTAGTGTGGCAAGGTGTTTTAAAATCTCAGGCTTAGGTGGTAGTAGCAATGAATAAATACCAAACTGCATGTGTGTCACTTCTCTGATGGAACAGAGCTACTTGGAGAAACACGTGCACAGCAGGTACTCCACTGCAAGGATGTAAAAAAGAGCAATGTTTGACAGAAGTAAATTAGCACTTACAACAGGCATATAAAAAGTTGAAGTAGCAGAGAAGAAGAAGTGCCTGACAGCATTTACAGGTTAAGAGCAAGGTTCTTGCTCAAGTCAAGTTTTTTTGCCACTCTCCTGTTGTGTCTGCACCTTTTGACCCTCAGGCCATTCTAAGGTGTGCTTGTGAGCCTCACAGCCTGCAACCAGAGCACTTTTTAAGAACATCAGTCTGTCTGCCATCTCTGGAGAGTATCATCAACCCAGTGAATGCCAGTACCTTGTCAAAGCCACTGTGAGTGTTAGGGCGGGTCACTGATCTCAGGATGAATTGAAGTCTATAACCAGTTATGAAGGTCTTTGTAAATTGGATAGATCTTGCTTCACAACTACTGACTAAAATAATGATGTCTGGCGGTTAAAGGACTTTCTTGGAGTAGTCCTTCATCACCATCCAGTTTACTACTTTTCTTTCCACAATTATTTTCCGAAGTGCTGGCAATGACAACCCCTTCCCAGATAACATCTCTAATGAGAAATTTTTGTTTGACTTTTGATCTTTCCCCAGCATGATGGCTCTCCTCTGCAGAGTTACAGCAGCAGCCATGTGCTCATGTGTGCTGAGAACAGTGTCGTGCAAGTGTTGATGATGTTGTGCCTATCTCCTGAACCTGACAGGACTGATCACAGCAATTCACCTCTCAAGTGGTCAATAGTGCTGCAGCATTTCAATCTTTCCATAGTGAATCCCATGCAGTTTCATGTTCTTAACTTGCTTTTATTTCCTGCCAGTTGACTCCAGACACACTGTGAAGACTCACAAGGGCTCAATTTTTACATCCATGCTGCTCTGGGTTTCTACATTTCTTTGGGGCAGGCAGCATGTAACATATTTTCCAACATCATTGTTATGCTGATGATTCACTGTTTCATCTATCAAGTACTTGCTTTGGGAATTTGCATTCAAATCCGATTACTGCCATAATCCGGGAGCATTAAAGAAATTGCCTTGGAAATAGCATCTTTCTCTCCCACCTCAGTACACCTCTGTGTTTGGTTTTAAGGAGGTGTGTTGTGTGATCTCTGGTCTGCTTTGTCTTACGAACTCTACAAACATGGCTGGCTCCCATGCACCCCTTTAGGGTCTGGTCTGTGCACATACCACTTCAGTTGCTCCCAGAAAGCTGGTTCATATGGGCCTTAAAAATTTAAATTCTCCTTTAGAGGTGGCTTTCCTTCAAGGCTGCACCTCAATAAATTTCCCTTCCCTGATTCTCAGGCAGTTGTGTCTCTTTCTGTGACACAGGGGTTGCAATTGGAAATTCCAGGCTTTCCTGCCTGGGCTGGGGACACCTGACTTGAGAGCAGGGTCTCACATGGAACCTAAAAATGCCACAAACACCCATAGCTGAGAATAATGAGTCTGCTGTGTCTCTTAGCATAAAAAATTAACTTCAGTAAAAACTACACTTTCTGGTAACTCCAGAGGCTCTAGCTCCTTATTTGGTATCATACACGACTTTACACATTTTGATGGTGAACAGTAATGTAAAATATTGAGTGATTCTGCTTTACCCTCCTCCTGGGATGACTTTGATGTACAATACTTTCTTCTTGGAGAGGGACTACTTGTCACAGCATTTCAAACACTTAGCTTGAAATTATGTGTTCTGGAGTCCCCAGAACACTTGAAGCTAAACACTTCAGAATTCAAAGAGAATTTGCTGAAGTATGTAGATACAAAAGTCCTTTCACATAAACTGTTACAACCCTTTTTAAAAATCCCCTCTGTTTCATGCCCTGTTGCATTATGAGACTAACTCTCCTTTCAGCTGGAAGATCAAAACGGCACAGTTTGAAGTCACAAAGCTTCCCTGTATCCTCCTAGGAGCTGAGAACACAATTTCTCCACAGAACTATCCAGACTGTTGAACTGCTGTAATCTTTCAGAAAATAATGACATTTTGCTTTGGAAGCTTGTTCTGATTTACTTGTATGTTGTCAGTATTGCCTGAATTACCAGATATTCCTCCTAATCTAAAATCCTCCAGATTAAATGTCTTTATTGCACATGTGTCCTCACCATCCTTTTATCTGACCATATGGAATGAGTACTGACAGCAACTGATTTGATAATTGTTGTATTGTGCAGATGTACAGAAGGGTAAAAATTCAAGTCTTAAAGATGAACACAATGAAAACAAAAGGAAAGCATCTTGCTTTGTCTGGCCTCCCCTTCCTTTATACCAATACCCTCTAAAACAGTTTCCCCATTAAGATTAAAACAAGCAGCTTGATTCTTAAGGATAGCAATTATTTTTGAGTGCTCTGGTGAGCATAATTACACTATCAAGAGTTCGCTTACGTTCCGCTGGTAGCCATGTGGCTCTGTTTCAGATTTCCAGTTTCTCTCTCCTGCAGGATCTATGCCCCTTGAATGGTTTTAATGCTGTACCAGCCCAATACACTTGTGCTCGTGCCATGGTGAGCCGCACACCACCTGCCCACAACCATAACAGCGCTGAGCAGAGAAATATTATAGTCCAGTCCCCAGAGGCTCCTGTTTTCTGCTTCCAAACAAGTGGCTGTGCAACAAGGTCCAATCCTGGGAATGTCACCAGACAATAAAAGTGGGAGAGGGAGAAAAGCAGGAACTGTGTTGAGATTGTGCAACAAAATAACCCCAAAAAGCCTGGGTGTGAGATGAGTCCTGGTAATGATGACAGGGATTATATTCCTGGAGTGAGAGAAGTCAGCATTAGGGGAAACGCCTCATAGGGAAAGGGGACAGGTACTCTGAGCTGAAGGCTGCCATGCTGCTGGAGAGCATCCGAAACTGGAAAGCAGCAAGAAACAAAGGAAAAGCTGTACTTGACAAGAGAGATACCGAAACAGAGGAGAAACGTAAAAAACCAGCAGGATTAAGAACAAAAGAAAATACAAGGGTAAAATGATTGTAGGCGGTGATTCATTAGTTAACATTCATGGTGTCTGGGTGATTTCCAGAGAGCTAAAGCTTGGCTCAAGGTATACTTCAGAATAGATTCAGGTCTTCTCAAGGAAGGCAGAATGAATCCATGTGGTGAGCAAGATAAAACAAAGAGCAGGAGAGACCATGAGAAAGCATTTGTGTCCTACCGCTGATTTTCTTTCTGTGTGACTCAAGCTGCACTTCAGGTAGGCAGCACCATTGTACCCAGTCAGCACAAGCCCCTGACCAAAATTAAGAATTTACGTAAGGTTTGATGGCTTAATGCCATATGGGGAAGGACAGAAAGATTTTTTATGATGAGCAGAACATGTTTTCATAGGCTGCTGATTTTTTAAAGTTGGATCGATTTGCCTTTGCGCTACTCTGCAGAAATCTATTACAAATTGCTACTGCTTGGTTTCTTTTCCACCAATATGTGTTATTATAGCTTGTGCTATGTGAAGTAGGAGTGAGAGAGACTCAAGTAAGTCTTGGGGGATTCAGAGTGGAAAAAGATGAGCTTTCTTTAGAGGTAAAGCTTGAAAAGAGATGAAACACCTTGGGGCCCACGAAGGTTGTTCTGAAAAAGAGTCTTGCCTCAAATGGGAAAACTTTGTGAGAGGATAATCCTGCCTGTCTGCTTTGTCCCCTCCAATTTGCCACTCCCAAGGAAAGAACGTCTCTCCGGGGGGGAGACTGATTCTTCATCAGGAAGCAAGAACACTTTTTCTTGATGTTTTGAAAGGTAGAGATGACATCCCTTTTGGACCTCAGAGTTGTCTGATCTCTCCCCGCCTCTGCTGTAAAATGCAAATCTGTCTGAGAAACCCTGGAACCAGCCAAAGAAGTGTGAGGATCTAGTTAGAGCATGTCCTGCTCCCTGCTCCTTAGGGACAGGGAAGTTCCTGCATGGGAGATTTGGGAGTGTTTGGCCTGGGAAAGATCCAGTGAGTGACACGCCCTGGGAAAGCACCTGCTGTTAGTGTGGTTTGAGAGACCCCTGGAGCCACAATTACTTGGCTATGGGTGTGTTGACTTTAATTGTTAAAGATATGAAAGGAATAGACAGGGCACAGAGATGAACACAAAATGTGTTTTGGACCATTTGTTTCATTTTGGTTTTTATCCCTTTTGTTGGTTATCCCTGTTGTTGCCTCTTGCAATTTGTGGCCAAATCTTTTCCTGAGTGCAATTCTCTCTTTGTGCTCTGATTTCATTTTGTAATTTGTATTTTTATTGATGCTATGATTGTCAACTATATAATGAATCCTTTTCTGCTGTTTTTCCCAAAAGCTCAAGAAAGCATCAGATGGTCTGAATCAGCACTGTTCCACTGAATTCTAAACAGGTGAAGCAAAGCTGGCTTGAAGGGCTCAGCAAAGGGAAGAGGAATTTCGCCCTAACATTACAACACAAAATAAATAGTGATAAATATGATTCTGTTTCTCTTTTTTTTTTTTTTTGGCCAGTGCTGTGGAATGAGAATAGATATTATAAAAGCTTTCCATTTTGCAGTCTCCTGTGATATGACACTTTGCTGACAGAAAGATAATTTATTTGCTTTTCGAGTATCTCTGCACAGCTCATGCTTGTCACATGGTGACAAGCCTTCCTGATTCATTGGGTCTCTGTAGAAAAATGGAACTCCTTTTCTTTTTTTTTATAAGATCAATACATGGGTTCCTTCCAATCTGAGATATTCTGTGATTCTATGATTCTATTCCTTCCCCCCACTCCACTGTAAGCGATACAGGATAAGCATGGGATTAAGGATTAAAACAAACAAGTGAAAACATACGTTTATTGATTGCCTGGTTGTGGTGACAAAAATCTTCTCAGACTCACTGTAAACTGCAGAGGTTGCAGCAAGGTGCATCCTGTGTGGATTTGGCTTGTCATGGGCAGCACGAGGGTGGAGTAAGTATCGACTGATTTTATCAGATTAAGCAAAAACCAGAGGAAGATGCAAAAGTCAGTGTGAAATTAAGGTGCGTGTACGAGTGCTTTTCCTTGTCAACAGTCAATTTAAAGCTGACAAACCAGTTCCTGCCTGTGATTTGACTTGTTTCAGGAAATTGCTTTCACATTCAGGTGAGAATTCTCAGGGGTTAGAAAACTCATTGCACTTGCATAAAAATCATTAATTTGGGGTTTTTTTCATTGGGATTTTATTTGCCTGGTTTTCCAACTCTCAGTTCTTTTGCCCGAAAAATCAGGGATAGAAAAGTGTGTGGAGTGGATTGGTGGGAAATGTCAGTTTTGAGTAAATGTTAAGGTTTTCACGCAAACCCTGGTTTTATGATCTGGATCTTCAAGAAGGGGTCCTGTGAGACTGCTGGAAGCTTAACAGTACGTTTACTTTTACTGGATGTCAGGTTCATGTTTCATATCTGGTGAGTTGTGACATACATAACCCATGTCTTGAAGAGGCTTGCCCATCCTTCTTTTCTTCTGACACAGCATTCACGACTGTCCTGTTGCTATTTAGTATGAGTGCAACACTTATCTATTACAAAATTTGGGGATACAGCAACAGTGAACCATCAGAAGGATCAGTAATTGTGCATATGCAAATAATCATCTGCCACCTCTGTCACTGGATCTTAAGTACTCAAAGCCCAGTGCTTTATCCTACCCAGCTAACACTTTACATTTAAATGTAACTCACACTTAGCGACAGATGCTGAAATAAATATACAGACAGGGAGGTAAGGGTATTAGTTTATATACAGCCATTTATCTTCCGATAGCATGAGCAAAGCTGAAGTCAGATACAGTTTAATGAACTGAAGCTTTAACAGTGCCTCTTGAACTGCTTGAATTAACAAAATCAATCCTCATAAATTAAACTATCATTGATCTATGATACAATTAAGTTCTATAATCAAAATACACTATTGGTGCATGCAGCGTAACCGTACTTGTGCCAACGCTGAATTTTAACCACTGCTGGCTAGCTGCTCCTGCCATATTCTGTAAGGCTCCCATCTGGCATGGGAGATGCTAACATTATGATACAGTATTTCTTTTCCGTTTTTCAATTTAGGCTGACATCTGCTGGTCTCTGCAAATGGCAGGCAACCCTGCTGAATGCAAACCAATTTGAGGCTGCGGCTTCTCGTGTTTTCCCTTTGTCATTTTTCCAGAGCTGAGAATGGCAACCAAGCCACT
This sequence comes from Machaerirhynchus nigripectus, assembly GCA_013397975.1. Classification (NCBI taxonomy): domain Eukaryota; kingdom Metazoa; phylum Chordata; class Aves; order Passeriformes; family Dicruridae; genus Machaerirhynchus; species Machaerirhynchus nigripectus. Next base: position 1,683,900 of record VZRQ01000114.1, on the reverse strand, counting down.
TAATTACAAAGGAAACTCATGCAGAATAATAACTCCATGGAATAAGAAAGGCAGGAACAATACCGTGTAGAAGAAAATGAGTTTGACATGATAAATTACATGCATGCACGCCCAGTGCACTGTGCAAGCACTCAGAGGAGCCAGTGGCAGCCCCTATATATTGGCCAATTAGACCTACACAAAAAAGGTGTTATTTAAGGGCATCACATTGAGGGTTGTAATGAGGAGGCTGTGGATGGGAGTTCTCTCTTTTACACTCTCAATGAGGCTAAAGAGAGGGGGAGTGGCGCAATATTGGGCAATCAGCACTTGATGTCTGCCCAGGCAGACGGCAGTGGTCGCAAAGAACTTGGCATTGGAGGGCGTGAGACATTCCTTCAGGAGCTACCAGTGCTCCAGGTGAAGCGCTACACACACCTGGCCAGAAGCAGCAAGAGGAATGAGAGGCTGCTCTATGAGTAAATAAAACAAGAGGCACATCCACATTACCTGCTGGCTGTATATATCATATCTCTGTTTTTTAGGATAATAAGTCATTTGGCGTCTTACATTGACTGCAGCACTCCTTACCCTGGCAGCTAGTTGCAAGACCATTCAGGGGTATCTCCAGTGATCCGGCTTCCACCTGTGTGGACTTTCAATTCAGTTGTTCCCTAGCTGTTATTTTGGACAGGAATCTACCAACAACCACTGCTTTCCCACTGCGATTTTGAAATCCTGAGTAAAACGAGTCACCTCTGAATGAGCTGTGAATCTGTGAGGGTACTGATGCTTGAACTACAGTGCAGATTTGGATAGGCAGCATTTCCTGATTCCCCTACGGTGGTTTGTTGTGCACTTGGAAGTCCAAACAGTTTGCAAAAGTTTTACTCTTGCCACATTTCATTTCCAGTTGTTCCAGCTCTTTGTTTGAAACAGCTGGTGTGCCCTCTTACCTCAGCAGTGGTATTTCCCACTTCAGCTGCATCACTTTGTCTTTCCCAAGATATTTTGTAGAAGGGAAAGAGAAGGGAAGCATAATTATGTGATGGCAGAGGTACTCCTCTGACTCCGGGGTGTTTCAAGCTCAGGTTGCTGACACTGGGTGTTGTCCATGCCTCCTACATGCTGCTGCCCTTCAGTACGGTGCATGAGAGCTGGAGCATTCTCCTGCTCTTCCTGCGGTGGCTAACCCTGCTTTTCAACAGGGTGATTACATTGTGTTGGCTGTCTGAGCTAACACCCTGGGACACTTCAACAGTTAAATCATTGCACAGGGCAGATTCCCTTTAAATCCTGCACGGCAGATCCTCTGAGTTGATTTTTTTGTAGGTTGTTGAAAATACTTGGTGCTAGTTCCGATAATTCATGACGATGACATTTATCCTTGGGAAACTGGGTTGAAGTTTCTGCTGTAGCTTGGAGGAGCCAAGAAAGCCTGAGCCAGTGATGAAAGAGACCGAAAATTGCCACCTTTATGAGCTGCCATGGCTGGTGCTGAGGCGCAGCCTTATAGCACACAAAGAAAGAAACGGTGGATAAGATCTAGGTCCTTGCATCTCATGAGCACTAAGGATCCTCCAGCTGATCCTGCCCAGAAAAGCAGAAAGCCTCACTGCTTTGGGGAGTAAGGGGTAGAGAAATGTGTGCAGTTTATACATGCTGCTAGTATTTCAGCCAGGAATCTGAAGTCAAATTGGAGTTTGGCACAGGTTTAGCGGTGCTTACTAATTACAATTAACTATTATTGTCTGTTAAGTGCTGACAGACATAAAAGGAGGCAGTGCCACCCCCAAGCATGATAACAATCAAATGAATCAGCAGTTGTTACAAATAATCCTCATCCCCAGGTGCTAAACTGCAGCTGAGGTACAGATTTGGGCTTGATGAAGATCCTGCAGGTAGTGCTTGGTTAGTGTTGGTAGGATGTAGGGGCCAGGAGAGCCCCTCATGTTTCTTTTGATAATACTAATACTACTACTACTAATATTTCTGCAGCACCTATGAGAGTAAAATACCATTTCAAAGTGTCAGCCTTTTGGATCCTCACTTAGAACGTATTCAGGAAGACAGGCAAGCCAGCTAGAAACATGAATTTTTCCTCTTAGTACTTCAAATTGTACCAGTTATATGAAGTAGAAAACTACAATAGTGAAGCTGACAAAAAAGTTTGCCTTGATATTTCTAACATAAATCCTGTGGGGTTTTATCTGGTTGTTTGCTTTTGGTTTCTGGGGGGTTTTTTGGGCTGGTTTGTTTTGGGTTTTTTTTTTGCATTTAGGTTATTGTTTAGAGTTTTAAGTCTTCTTTATAAAAATTGTATAAATAATATTAGCAAACTGTAAAGCAAGTGCCACGGCATCATCAGTGTAACCATCAAGAAAATCCTTAAACTACCTTAAGCCTTTAAAGGACTTGTTACAAAGCAGTTTGGACTGTTATGTAAGTAACCGTAGTGACATTTGGTGCTTCTTCAGGTTAAAGCCCTCTGAATGCTCCCAGCAGCCCTGAGCTGTAGTTCAGACTGCTCTGTGGAGCCGCTTCCCTGTGAAAACTCAGGCATTCACCACTGAATTGCTTTTCGACTGCTGGTGTTTGCTTCTCTCACTCTCCAATTCTGCAGACACCCTGTGTCTCTCAGGTGTTTAATAGTGGCATTAATATACTGACAGATACACCCAGCCATGTTGCAATTTACTGGAGCTGATGGGGAAATGTCCTCAGAGCTACGCTTGCAAAATGGAGCTGTTTTATAACTTTCGTGATTGCTGTTCTTGAAAACTTCACCTCTCTGAGAGTGCTGATAGACAGTTTTCCCTTCCATTCATTCCTCTGCTTATCATAATACATACTTCCAGCACAGATCAGTGAACCGTAAATCTTAACAGACTCCTCAGCATTTCATACAGTAGGAGAGAAGCACCAGAGAATTCACATTTGTTACAAAGCTAAAATAAATTATTGCACTGATATCTTGCTAAGATGGATTTCAAGATCCAGATCTTCAGTATCAGAGCCAAAACGACTTGAGGCCAAGTTTTCTCCCTGCCTGCTGCTATGCTTTGTGTAGTAGACTTTAAATGGTGTGATACACTTGATGGCTGGATGGACCTGTGAAAGTCTCATTTAAATGAATTCCTGTAAATGCAGAGTGATGTTTAGTGGGTTGTGCATCCTGGATTCAGATAATGCTGTGTACACCGTGTGTGTACAAACAGAACGTCTGTGTAGGCACAAGGCACATCAGACTAATGGTGTGCCCAGAAATGTGTTCGGAGTTTCGCCAAAAGCCAAACCAGCTATTCCCCAGCCATGCTGCCTCTTGGATCATTAATGGAAAACTTTATTGTGGGTTTGACTTTGCTGCAGTTTCAAGCCACAGAACAAGATACGCGTAAGACAGGATTTTGGTGAGTGGTCTTTTAGTTCACTGCTTTTTTTATACTAACCTCTTTTGCAATTTGATGATACGACAGCAATGGCTTTTATTGTGAAAGTGAAGGTGGGTAATTTCATATTCGTAAAACCTGTATAGTTGAACTGTAAAAAAACTGTATATCCTCAAGTGTTTAGGATATGCTGCAAAAACATCTAATTTTGTGCCATCACAGGCATTCAGCTTGCATATGTGCTGCGCCCCTTACACAATCTCTTTGTCAGGGGCATCAGTGCTAATGAACAAGGCCTGTAGATGTTAATTTTCCCAGACTTTTTGTGCAATTGCATCTGGAGGATTTCAGTTCATCGGGTTGTCATTTGAACTGCCGTGTCCTTTTACACTCTGGAAACTTACAGAAATGAGCACAGACATGATCCAGAACTGCAGCAGTTCAGCAGTGTTGGGCTTTTTTCAGATATTCAGTTGACAAGAAGATTCATCTTTGTCATTTAGTATGTCCTTATGAAACATTATTTTTTTCCTCTTGGAACTCATTAGCAAAAACCCTCACTGGTCTGAATTGAAGATAATAGTATCTGAAGGCTTTTCAAATTGCTGAGACAAGTAGAGTTGGTAACCCCTGAACCTGAAAAAAAGACAGACAGATGGGAATCCCTGGACTCAAACCACCTAGATGACCTTTCCGTCAAGTCAGAGAAAACTCTTTGAACGGTTTGGAGAGAGGAAGGGAAAGTTCATATTTCACAGTGTGTGTTTATTTCACATATTTCACAGCAGTGTCATGAACAGAAGAGGTTCCAAAGCAGTAGTGTAATTTCCTGCCTCTGAGTCCTTTTTTACAGACAATATAATCCTCTGGATCAGCTTTTAATCACTTTAAAACTCCTGATCTAATTTCCCTCTGCATTCTGCTTTGTCCCTTTATGCTAGTAGAAGTAGTTGTGAGACATTTTAGAAGCGCTCACATGGTCACACTTCATGCCCAGTTTGCCTCTGGCGGAATTTAATGTAGAGGCAACAGGGTAGAACCATCAAAGATTCCAGTGTTGACCTGACAGAGGGATCCTAGGGGGGCAGCTGCAGCAGAGAGCAAGATGAGGACCTCTCTGCACAACAGAGCTCAGGGCAGCGCAGGCCACGTGAAGCCACTCCTGAGGCATCCAGCTGTGAGACAAGAGCAGGATGTAAATTGGTGGAGCTGCTCCAAGTCATGCTGGGATAGCTGATCACAGACTGACTAGCTCAGGGGATTTGGGGGCTGCAGGGTGCGTGCAAATCCTCTGTAAGGCTCAGCAGTGAAGAGCTCAGGCCAAAAAGCTTTGGTGCTGCTGTATAGTCTCTGCCTCTGTCCTCGTTCAGCTCCCACAAGAATGCTTAAGCAGCAAAGCTTAAGCTTAATCGAGTTATGTGAGCCAATAAACTTCACTGCATTTCTTATTGCCCTACCACACTTATATGCTTCTAAAATATTTTGCTTAAAATAAAGGCAAGGATTTTTACAGATTTCTTTTAGCACAGTCTCTCCTCTTCACCTCCTGAACTTGCTGCTCTGAAACTCAGGTGGACTCAGGACTGCCTGGTGTGTGTGTCTGTGAGGAACGTTATGAACTGCACAGCTTTCACTTGACCTCAGGCTTCGGAAGGAACATCAGGATCAGACTCTGAATACCTGAATTAAAGGCTTAACTTTGAAAAGCTCACCGTCAAAGTGGTCAGAAGGTCTGTGGGGTGCACAAAGCAGGTGAGTGAGCACTTAGACCCCTGTGTTACCCTTCCATGTGTTGCCAGCAACCAAGGCTGAAAGAAAGTGCTTGTGTTGCAGGTAAGGCCATGAAAAATAATGGTTCTTGTTAAAGTTCAGTTTTGCAGAAGCTGGCCTTTCTACTTCATTCACCCAGCTTCACTTGAATGAGAGAAACAGCGAGCTCTTCCTCTCACGATAACTGAGCTCACCCAGTTCCCCCCTCTTGCAGTGTCTGCAATCCTTGCTGTATCTTAAAAGCAGAACCTGTAACAACTACAAAGTCCTAAGAGAGGCAGGGCTTCAATTGTGTGGACACCAGTGACATTCTCAGGGGCACATCTCTCTTGATCCCAGCCCGTGCTTCCCACCTCCTGGTGAGCACAGGAGGAACAGCTCCTGTCTCAAGGCAATGCGGCTCCCAGGCATCTTTCTTCATGATTCACACAAAAACTTTTAATTTATAGAACTGACATATTAACTCCAGTGGCCTGAAAAAATAAATGAGTAATACTGTGGGGTCTTCCATTCAACAATGGGAATGTTTTCCCCGAGATCTCTTTTTAATTGAAGCCATTTGTCATTTTGAACGTAGAATGTATTCATTAGAAAGCAGCACCTCGAAGGGGACTAGAGAGCTCAGGAGATTAGTAACAGGGTACAAAGCCTTTTGCCTCCAGGTTGCCAGTTTCAAATCTGGCCATGTCACTATTGATCAGAAGAAGTCATTACAGGCTGACAGATGTTTGGCTGCTTATATAGAAGTGACCTTGTCAGATTAGTCAAATTCTTTGTTAAGAGATATGTCCCTTCTCTCACACACACACAAAAATCCTCATTAGCACCTTGCTGGTAGTCCCTGCAGCATCAGTAAGGACAGGGCAGGCTTGTTTATGCAAATCAGAACAGCGGTATTTTTGAGCCATGTGAGGGTTGATTGAAACATTTTCAAAGCATCTTATGATGCACTTTGAAATTTCCAAGTTGATTCTGTGCTGCATAATTTAAAATGAACCCTTCTTAGTATATTTGTGGTGCTTTGATCAATATAAAAATAATTTTTTTAAGGAATTTGAGAACTGAGATTTTTCTTATAACATCAGCAATATGTGTATTAGCAGTAAAGCATGTTCTNAAAAAAAGTGGCATCTGAAATACCTAAAAAAAAAAGAATGCAAGAATGCTAATACTGCATACATTTTATTCAGTAACTTTCAGACTAAGGCTGAAATTACTCTTAGTCCTGTGATGTATTTTGCAGATTTTGCTGACTGATACGTAGAGAACAGAAGAATCTTACAGAGTCACCCCAGACACTTCAGTCCAGCCTGCAATAACTCATATCTGTAGTTTGGATTAAACCCTTGCTCCATGGACCAAATGGTCACCTATGGTGACTACAGACATCTCCTTTCACAAGGCTCTACTACCTCTTCAGCATAACCCATGGCTTTCAAAATCACCTAGGACAGGCACTTGGGAGAGTGTACACGCAAATTTTCAAACACAGGCTCTTTAAGGGGCCCCTTTCCTGTGTCCCTTTGAAGACCCTGTGAGGAGGGTAATTCAGCTTGGGACAAGGCTTCCTCCACTAACTCTGAGCTGTGGCTCAAGGGAAATTTACCCAAGTTAAGGGGCTCTGACAGAGATGAAAACCTCTGCACAAATAATCTGTATGGGAAATGCACCCCAATTGTTCTCTGAACCAGAGGAAAGAAAATGCCAGAAATCCAGTGGGAGCTCAATTTGCCATAGGGAAGAAGTGATTAGGTTTTTGTCAGCTTTGCAGCCCATGTTGCAAATTGAGTTTGAGACACACAAAAATGCTTTGGGGCGTTCATACTTTTTACATCACCAGCAATAAATATCAAAGCTGGGTTGATAGTGTTGGCATGAAAAGTGCAGGTGACTTTGGTTTGTATTGTGAACAGAACAAGTAAAGTGTGTCTTGATTAGTAAGGTTGGTAGGCAACAGTTTGTAATGTTGTGGTTTTGATTCTAGTCCAAATTCTGCTTTTAGAGGACTAAATCAGATTTTTACCTGATCTGAACTTGGCTCGTCACAGGAGTTTTGAACAAGGTCCTTTTAAAAACAATTATAATCTCTCTGCGACGGGAGGGCGGAGGGATTATAGGGTGTGAAAGCAATAAATAATATCTTTGGGCTGCTCTGAGCTGTTCTGAGAAATGCCAAATCACTGGCACACCTTATTATATCTTTTAAGCAATCACAGCACGTGACTCCAACTCTTTCTATGTCAAGAACATTTGTTGTTAAATGCCGCAAGGATATGGGAAGGTGCGCCAAGGCTTCTGTGCACCTTCAGCTGTTCTCAAGGTGACGACTTAAAAATGGCAATTTCGTCTTTGCAGGGCACAGAACAGCACATGCCATTAAAGTCTTGGGCAAAAAGATAACATGTTGTATTTTAGAGCTGAGGATTATGAATTGGATCTCTGGGTGGTGGGTGGGGGGAAGGGTGAACATTTCACCTACCAAACTTGGCTGATTTGATTTTTCTTATCAGTGAGGAGACTTAACCTGCCTCATACACTGTTTCTTTAACTATAGGCCTTAGACCTTAAGGTCTAGGAAATATTGGTTCTGCAAGAAGTAATATTTCAGTATATATAGTTTAAAACCTGGCTTGCCTTAAGGTCGCATCAGCCATAAGTAATACACACTGAGTACTTAGGATCCCACAAATGTGACCTTCTACTTGTGTCCCAGAATTGCAGAAGGCACCAGCCCGGAGCAGGCCTATGGATTTCACAGGCATCTAAAAGGGAAAATAAAAAGATAGATGTGTCTGTGTATTTTAGTGGGGGGAAAAAAGGCAGAATCAACAAGAAGCTCTAAATTAGTTATTGTGGTGATGAATGCTGCATTATGGACCTGCATGTGTGCCCCAGGCTTTTATGGGCTTATAATTACCTTAGGAGCTATTTCTTTGACCTGGACATAACTGTACAGGTTATTTACTATTATTCTTTTGCTTGAGAGAGATAAAACCCAATACAAACTCTTTCAAGTACTGTACGCCAAACATACATATGACAACACATAGAATAGATTCTCTGATGAGAAAAGGAACTAAGATGGCAATAGAAATCCATTTCAGGGTGGATCAGTGAATGGGAATATTGATGGTTTCATGAAGGTAATTTAACTTGTCTTTCTGTGATGGTGTAGCTAAACTGAAATTTGTTATGCCACTCTCTGTCACCAGTCTTCCCAGAGGCAGCAGGTCCTGATGGACTAAGGAAACCTGGCCTATTTTAATGGGACAAATTGAGTTGAATCACCACTGAAGGCATTTTAGAACAACCTGGCTAACTTTTCTAGGTGGCCTCAAAGCCTTCACACAGCCTAGAAAAGCTGCTTAGCTGGGAGGTTGCAATAAAGCACTGTTCTAAAATAATCATGAATGTTCATAAAGCGGATGAAAGCCTCCAAGTAGTACAGCCAAGCTGTATCAAAGGCTAAAGTAGCAAGACACATGATTTGGTTAAGACTTTCACTCTATTTGCACTATTTTTTTCTTTCTTTCAGAAAAAATGGAAAAAACAGCTTGAAACAAAACTTTGAAACAAAAGGCTAAGAATTGTCCAAGGTCAAAATTAAGGGCTTTAAAAGACTTGCAAAAGTGTAATATTACTGTTACAAAATACACATAGAAACAGAGGATATCAAGATAAAAATTTAAAAAGAAAACAGGAGTTAATGATACATCCTTTTTTAGTATTGTTTCAGCAAAAGTAGCCATGCAGCAAATTAAAAAGCAGGGGATATGAAGGATTACAATTTCAAGGAAGAAAAGAAGAAACCTGTAACACAGCCTGGAAAGCACAGCTATTAAAGCTGAGAGACTTTCTGAAGCTACAGGTAGATGCTATGCTTCAGGGGATACTGACACACAGAAGGGAAAACTAAGCCTTTCAAAAAGAAAAAAAGTATGTGGGGGACAACTCCCCCCCAAACCAGTTGACAATTTATGTAGTGGATGGCTTCACTTGCATTTCTCATTTGTTTCCCCCCAGGTTTCCTTTTAATATCAACATATACTCTCCATATCCAAAGCGTAAAGGCCTAGTTTTATTTTCTTGGTGATTTCTCTGCATTGCTGCAAAGCTTCCAAACAATGAGAAAGATGTAATGTCTCTGCAGCATGAACTACAACTTCTTGAGGCATTGGAAGTTGCCAGTATGGCCAAGCTGGACTTGGCAGGGCAAGCAAAGGGAGAGGAAAAGAAAGCAGATATGATGCCTTTGCTGTAGTAGTCACTGAGTATTGCTGCTTTGGGCAGTGCTGATTTAGCCCCTTTCTACTCCAGCTGCTCCCAAGAGCCTGTAGTGTCCCAGGGAAGCTGCCCCCTCCATCATGTTCTTGTCCCTACTCCTTCACCCTTCCCAGGGAGAAGTCAACAAGAGAGCTTGGGCTGGTTGTCTCCAGGACCTGAGTGGTGAAGTGCTCTTTGCACACACAAACACTTTCTTGAACCATGGCCGCAAACAACTAATCGCTCTTTAATCCTACTAACCTCTTTGCCTCAGCCGTATGGTGGGGTTAAAATTCCTGCTGATAAGATTAAGTGCTGTCTTGGATTGGGGCCTACATAAATAATAATGCTATTTCCACAGTTGCACTCATTAGACAGAAATGTAAAAAAAGGATGTCAGTCTTCCTGCTGTGGGATGTCAGCCAGCTGCTAATTGTTTGTGATCAGAAAGAAGTTCTCTTCTTGTCGTTCTTTAGGGATCCGTGTGTGTTGATATAATTCTATTTTACACTTGCACTGAACTCAAGTGCATTCATCTACAGAGCCTGAGGTAGATTTTTACCTTTAGAACACTGGATAGCTGCATGTAAGTCTAGGTTGTACTAACCACAGGTTTTGTCTTTGGTTTTCTTATAAGGTTGTGTTTTTAGTCTGAGTGGTACCTACAATAAAATCCTTTTGAACAGCCAAGACAGTCACACCTCAGATTTAATTCCCTTCTTATAAAGCTGACTTGTTTTCCCCATTGTCACACTGGCTGTGACTCACTGCTCCTTTCTGCCAACAAGAAATCCATTATGTTAATGTGAGTTTGAGAACTACAATGAAATTATTCCAGTAATCTTTTTATTTTAAAAATACATCAGCCAACACCACAAAAACAGAGTGGCTAAATCTGTTATTTTACTGAACAATCTAAAAAAGAAACAGCTGTTAGAGACTGAACAATGAATTTGTGCCTTTTATCTTCAGAGGTGCTCTGTGCCCTGTCACCAGCCAAGGCACAAAAAATATGAAGCACAAGCCTAATTTTAGGCACACCTGCAATTCTTCTGGAGTGACTAAGTGCTTTGGTTGCTTTAGCTGTATGTTGGCAGACTGAGGAGACCTTTGGATGCAACCAATGAAGCCTGGAAAATCTTCTAAAGCAAATCATATATCAAGATAAAACAATCACTCATGCAGCATTTTAAAACTAAATGTTGAAACAAACCCATCTGTTTTCCCTTGAAAAAAGAAGGGACACAAAAGAGACCAAAGAGTAGCTTTCCACCTAACAGGCATCTCATGTAGAATAATACAGGTGTGGCTGAAACCACTCCTGACATAAAGTATACAATAACATGTGTGATACAGATACGTTGAGGTTCCCAGCACTTTTTGTCTGAATGCTTATTTTGGAAAAAAAACCCCAAACTGCTTCCCTGTAAATTTCTCTGCTGGGGGNCTCTGCCAAAGGAGCTATGTAGGGCACGCCTGCATATATGTCAAATAACACTTGTCTGTGATGCCGGTCCCCGTTGTGTGTGTCATGAGTTATCTTCGCTGTTCCTCAGTCTTGCACTGTTAAGAGGGAAATGCAAATTTCCTGATGTCTTCTGGAGGGCTGTGGAGGGAAGAAAGTGAGGAAGGGAATCAAAGGGAATATATTATTGGTGACAGCAAGTATACTAAGTGAGAGATGGAGCAGAAACTGAAGATGTGGTTAATGAGGGCATGTGAGGGAAAGCAGCCCACCACGCACACTAAACCCACAGCGGGGGGAGGGAGGGTGGGG
>VZRQ01000114.1:1642855-1670959 GCA_013397975.1 Machaerirhynchus nigripectus | reverse complement strand
CCTTTGCCAAATAATATTTTCATCCTTTTGCCAGGTCTGGTTTAGACTCGTAGCAAGACAGAAGCAGAACAGATCTTGTATTATACATACATCCCTACCACTCTTATGCAAGACTTGTGAACAAGAGCGTGTGTCCTCATCTTGGCCTGTATCTTCATTTCCCTGATGGTTTAGTTTATTTTTGTTGTATTATTTTCCCAGCCCTGCTTTTTCTCTTTCCCTAGAGGCATAAAAAACACACGGAAGCAGCACAGTATCACAATTCTGCCATCCTTATGGTAGGTACTCTTGGAAGTGCTTGCTCCCATTGCTCTGCCATTATTATCATACTAATGCAAAATTCCAGNCAAGGCCTTTTCTGCTCCTTGTACCACCCAGCCAGTGAGGGGTTGGGGTGCACAAGGAGCTGGGAGGGGACACGGCCAGGACAGCTGACCTCAGCTGACACAAGGGATATTCCATCCCATACGGCGTCATTCCAGTATATAAAGGTGGGGAATGAAGAGGAAGGGGGAATGTTCGGAGTGATGATTTTTGCCTTCCCAAGTCACCCTTGGGTGTGATGGAGCCCTGCCTTCCAGGGGATGACTGAACACCTGCCTGCCCATGGGAAGTGGTGACTGAATGCCTTGTTTTGCTTTGCATGTGCACACAGATTTTGCTTTACGTATTTAACTGTCTTTATGTCAACCCATGAGTTTTCTCACTTTTACCCTTCCAGTTCTCTCCCCCATCCCACCAGTGGGACAGTGAGCAAGTGGCTGTCTGGTGCTCAGTTGCCATCTGGAGTTAAACCACAACAACGCTGAAAATAGCCTAATACATAAATCTTCTTTAAATTTTATTTTAAAAATGTCTAGTGGCACTTTGCTTTCAGATCAGGTAGCATGTGTCAGTGAAAGCTTTTTTTTCCTCCCTCTAGTAAGAAAAGTAATCTCTGAGATTGTGTTTGACAGCACTTCTGACAAAAAAAGAAGACAGGTCAGTTGAAATGAGTTAGTATTTCAACAGAGAAACAATACAATCATTTTATCAGGAGACTGCCTGAAAAATAAAAGGCGTGTTGGGAAGGAAGGGATAGCTCCTTAGATGAACAGATTTTTGAAGAGCAGTCATTCATTTGAAATATTACAGACTCAAAGGAGCACACTTCTCTTAGTCTGATAAGGAACAAGTTTGTGCTTTGTAACATTTTTAACACATACAAAATGAAATTATTCAATTATTTTTAAAAAGGATTCAAATAAAAAGAACTATATAATTTTTATCCAATTGTCCAATCCCAGAAAATTCATACTTCACATAAAGCTAAGATTAAACTAACCTGAGAGTTCTGGAAGGATGAAATCTGTTTTCACAAGCAGCCTCCCACATTACAGGAAAATCTACACTTTGGGAAAAGCCAAAATCCAAAGACAAACTGCTCTCCAGTTCTAGCAGCCTTACCCTGCTGGGGACACATGGTACCTACGTTCACTTTCTTCTCTGTAAATATATAACTGGATTAGAAGCACCATGAAGGTGATTATTTGATTTTCCTCTTGCCAACAGCAGAAAATCTTGCTGCCTTATTTTTAATAAAGTTTATGAAAGAAAAAGCATTTATACAAATAGTTTTCCAGACAGTGCATAAAAATCTTTTAAATTCAAATATTGAGATGCTAGGAAATATGATTGCTAACTGGAACATTAAAAAGTTAATAATTTTTAAATCCTCTTTTAATGTGGAAATACATGAATTTGAATAGAAATGTCTTCCTAGCTAAGGAATTGTCCCCTTTCTAATTAGCAATCACAAATCTGTCTATCAATTCCACAAAGAAAATAAGTATCAAGCTAGAAAGCAGCCTTGTCATTCCCACTTTCATTTGTGCATTTCTAATTTTAATGCAGAAATCCCTTTGTGTGAAAAACACTAAAACCAGCATCAGCATATTTTCTTTTTTACACAGTATAAACCTATGCCCACAGAAACTGCAGTTTTGGAATTCACTTATGATGTGTGTCAAGAACTGCAGCTGTTTTGCAGAGTATTACTAAAAGAAACAATTACCAGTCGCTTTCTACTTCTGTTACTGTGTTTTACCTTGATCAGAAGCTAATGGCTTCCGATGTGGACACAGGGGAGGATAAATCCTCTTCAAAACAAGTAATCCTCATTTTAATTCTTCTGTTGTAACAATGCATTTATGGATCTAGTTCATTCCTTCCCTTTTGGGAAATGTGTATTGCAGAACACGGCAGCTCCCGCGCATTAGATACCACCAAGTTCCAGAGCTTGGGAAAGCGGAAACACCAAATTCAGAGGGAGTCAGTCCTGAGAACTGCAGAGTGATATGGTCCAGGCTCAGCAAAGCACATGCTTAACTATGAGCAGCTTCAGAATCCCATGGCAGATGAGAGAGCAACTTCTGTACTTAAAATTTTATTGCCCATTGAAGTGATTTTTTGGACAAAGTCCAGAGTGTGTCTACTTTGCAGGACTGAGCACCGCACATGACCTGTTCAGGTCTGAATGTAAGCCCTCTGAAGGCAAGGAAACAGTGTCTGAGTGTTCATGGACCCTGTTATCTGCATCACCCCTCGAGCTGGGCCCTGTCATGGCAGCAAATTTTTTAGCTTCACTGAAAATTTTGTAGCTTGAATTTGAACAATTATGGAGAGTTCAACACACTTTTATTATTCCCATCACTTAACTAAAATGTCTTCCCAAAGTTTCCACAATATTATTCCTTTCCTTGATGACTGTTTCTTCCCTATTATCTCATTAGTGCATAGTCTCTCATACCTCTTTATCGTTTTCCTCTACTGGGTGACTGATATAAGAAAACAGGTCATTGACCCCACTGTCATAAAGTTCTTGTTAATTTGCTTATCCCCCTCATTTTTCAGTGGTCCTACTTTCCCCTGGTTCTTCTTTTATGCCTGCTCCATTAAACAGGGGTTTATTATCATCCTTAGCTTTGTAGCTATCAACAGCTCATTGCTTTTCTCCACCTTGTCTTGTTCACTGCTGGTTATTTTCTGCTCTGTTCTTGTTTCCCCTTCCATTTCAGGTCTTTCTCTTCCTTGCAGCTCTCTGTGAAGCAATGGGACATGTATGTTTTTAGACACGCACCTGTGGTATGGTGATTCCTTCCCTTCCTTTAGTGGCTCTGAAAGTATGGAGAAAAGATGAGGTGTGCCCTGGACTCATTCCTCTGCAGATCTCCCTAACTCTTCAACCTGTCTCTCTTTGGAGAGGTCCAGAGCACTTTAGCCTCAGGACTAAGTTGTTTCTACTACTGATAAAATATGAACTCAGTTCATTATTTCTGCTGAAAAGGAGTTCATGTTATAAATCAAGCACTGCAAAGATGAGATTTCAGAAGAGGTGCATTTATGCTGCAAGGAGGAAAGAAGAAATTCCCATGAGTATCTGTCACTACTTTTGGCATGCCATGTTTGGTGGCATACTACATGCTTCTGCACAAGTTCCTTCTATGAAACACCTGCTTCTCCTTCAAGTTAAACTGCAAAACTGCCATTAGTTTCAACATGATAGGAAAGTCTTGTGAGCTTTGCTGCTGGTGGAGTCACCACTGGAAAGCTAGTGCTCTTCCTGAAGCTCTGCAACCACACCATCAAACAGGTACAAGGTTCTGTCTTCCTTCACCCTGTAATTTCACATGCCCTTTCCTGTAAGTGCAAATGGTTGAATTATTGCCTTGCAATATGTGTTAACTGAGTACCAGTGACAGGTGCTGCAAAACACACACGGTGCAGAACTGCAGCTGCCAAAGCCGCCCGGCAGATTGGTCCCTTCAGTGCTGCTAATTCTTCGCTGTTAACCTGAGTGATCAGACTGAAATCTGGAAAAGGAGCCCAGCCTACATCTCTCAAAAGAAATCTCCTTTACCCTCCCCTGATCTCCTACATCTGAAAGATTTCCAGCCAAGGTGCTGCCATCTGTGCTCACAAGAGGGAGGGGATTCTGTAGCTTACCATCTTTTGTATTCTTTCATGTAATCTCTATTTACATGACCAAAACACTAGGATTAGAAGAAATACACAAAAGTATTCCCAAAAGAAATGGCATAAGCAATTCTTTTCCTTATTTCCCAGGAGCTCTCATCACGTTAAAACTTCCCAATCTCTAAAATTAGTAGCTGGGGAAGAACAGATCATAAAAGAGTGAACTGAGAAAAAACCCCACACCTGAAATGGAAGAAAAACCCACAAGCATACAGCTGTATCAGCTGGATCTGTGCTCTGGACCAGCTTCTGCTATTTAAATATGTATTACTGGCAAAGATTTCTGAGTGTTGTGTTTATTCAGAGAGTTACTCTCAGTCAAATTACTGGCTAAAGTCCAAGTAGGTGAATTCTGGTCCCTTTAACTCTTGGATATACCCATTTCAAAGCACTTACTCTACTTTCTGCTGTATTTTTCTCTGTTAATTAATACATTTCTATGACAAGGCCCTGAAAATCCAAAACATGAGCTATGCAACTAAGTAAGAAGCCACAGCTTGCAGTCCTTGGCTCCAAGCCATGCCATCCCTCCATACAGACCCAGACAGGTGTCCACCTTCACACATATTGGATTGTAACCTAAACTGAGGAAAGATTTCAAGAGGCTTTGACAAAGGAGACAAATATGTAACTTGGAGCTCAGGATTAATGATAATTATACAAAGTTTGGATGCCTAAACTGAGGTAAGGATGCTACATGGATTTCTAGCTGGCATCTCATGCCAGAAAGCCCATTCCCAGGAAAGCACTGGTAAACATAGATTTGCCTGATCTGTGGGTATGTGGATTGTAGAGAATGAGGAGTCACCCAGTTTTTCTCTGTAAATCTGCACACCTGGGAAAGGACATAGGAAACGTGGCAACCATCTCCCTACCATTCTCTGTCTCTTCTAAGTGTTTCCATGCCAATGGCTGGAACCACAGACCAAAGGCACTCGAAAACACCTGGAGTTCTCTTCACTGCAACAACTGCACGTTTGCCTCCACCAGTGCAAGGATGCTGCAACGAAACAAGCACAAAATAAAGAACAGCCCCCTCCCAAAACCTGAAAACAGTGTGATGTTCTGTAATACTTGTGTTCATTGTTCACAGAGTACCACAATCAGCAGGGTAACCTGGGGTATGCAGACAGCTCGTTAACACATTAGTTGTCATGGGGAATATAATTCTAGCTCCCAGTTCTGGCAAATTAAATTTTATAATTAGGTATGCTCTTCAACACATTATGTCCATCAGAATCAGATAATAATTTTGTTTTGCATAGTCTTGTCAGTAGACCTCAACCATATAGAGAAAACCTGTGTAGAGAAACATTTAGAGAAAGTAGACTCCATAGAACACTGGACAGTTTTGGAGAAATTGTCCATATGAAAGATTTTGACCCAGAGCTGTTGTCCCTCATCAGAAATGTGTCCTGCTCTTTTAATTTTTCTGGAGGGTACCATAACTGTGACACGGCTGCTTGTTGCTTATAAGAGGATCATTATTTGCTTAATCCTCTCACTGTGAATTTGTTTCCTGTTTTTGGGGNTTTTTTTTGTTTGTTTTTGTTTGTTTTTTGTTTTTTGTTTTTTTTTTTTTTAAAGGGAGACCCATTTGCAAACACAAGTTTTCCTCTCAGACCTATCAACAACTCCCACATTGCCCCTTGACTCTCTGTCTCAGCATGGGTCTTAATCTGACCTAGGATACCATTTCTTGCCAGTGCAGATAGGTGGTTAATAAGGTATAACAATGTAGACATTTTAAGAGTTATGTGCTGTATCTGAACAGATGTGACAAGTCAATATTTAATCACTGTAGCATTCTTGACATCCACTGGATTAAATGTCTAAAACCCACCACTCATATCAGAAATGCATGATTGCAAAAGAAAAAGGGAAAAAAAAAGATTATTTGCCTTTTTCTCTGACTGCTGTGGAAACAGAAACGCAGCTGTTCTTTTTCATTACTGTGTATCAGACTGAGCACAGTATTCATTGTTGAGTAAAATAATTGCAGAAGAAAAAGAGAGATGAAGAGAGAAGAAAGACTTGTTAATTAGGATAATTTGTTTGGAACTGAGAAATCTGTAATCCTTCTGTCCATGCCTATTGTTCACTTGCACTGTATTTGCTTCCCCACAGCTGAGAATAATCTTGCAGGCTTTTTTTTCATCAGAGAAAACTGAAAGTTTTATTAATTTTGCATTTATGGTGTGTATTCTTCTGTACCCCTTCTCAGATGGCATTGGCATGTTACTTGGCTACCAAGAAGCAGTATCTGACACAGGAATGGAATGGAGGCAGGGCAAGGAATTGACTTTTTCAATCCCTGACCATGCAACCACATCTGGAATTGTGGGATGTCTACAATAAATCCCATCTACTTACCCTGCATATGAAATATAACTCATCTAATGACCATATGGAGCAGACTAAAGTAAACAGTCTAATTTACTAAAGACAGGGGGGGAAAAAGGAAATTTCTTGCTTAATTAACAAGGGCAGAAATACAGCAACAGACAGTATAACAGGAGGACCATATTTAAGGCCCCTCCAATCAAATGTTTTAATGGCATATAAGACCCAAGGGAGCTCCAAAAATGCCTGGCACTGCTAACACACTTGTAACATGGTTTTGTTTTTAAAAGCATTTTGGATAACAGTTTTGAAAATGCTTCGTTATTAGGAATACCTTGATTTTTCTGTCTGTCCAGCTTGCAATGCCTACAAAGGGGGTGATGTTTATGACTCTGTACAGTAATTACATAATTATGGCAAGGCAGAGCAAGATACACTCTCAAAAAATCAAAGCACCCTGGCCTTGATTGGAGGAGGATACAGCATGAGCCGAAGGACAAGGCAAATCCAGATGCTGCTTGTTCCCAAGTGATCCTCAAGAAATGTTCTCTGTCCTGGGACAGCAGTCTTTCATCATTTCAGCAGCTGTAAAGCAACTTTCAAACATCATCCTTGGCCTGCGTGGGCGGTGGTCCATCATGTACTGTGCGTCCTTGCTTTTGATTCCCCATCCAACCCAGGCAATTCCTTTGATTACTACTGCAGCCCTCAGGAGCCTTTTGTTTTCTCATATATTCAAATTAGCCCTGTGGATGACTACTGCATGAAAGGCTATGGAGTGTGGTTTTTTCCTGGTAAAGCAATAGTTTTTAACTGATTCTTTTTCCACAGCTGCTGTGAACCTTGTGAAGCATGATGTACAAACACACAGAAAAAGGCATTTCTTTTTCAGGGAAAGCTTTCTGTCTGAGAATCAAAGCAGGAGAAAAGTGATTTGTGTAAACCTAGAGAGACAATGAATATAATTTAAAGACTTAAAGAAATTTTAAATTTGAAGGCCTTTTTGCTACCTTTTTTTTCTTTATCAAGATAACGTAACAATGGGAAACTGGTGAAACCTGAAACATTTCAGATTTTTTGTTTTTACCTATGACCCTTGAGCCTTTCAAAACACAGAATACAACATACAGTGTTTCTTTTTATTCCAGACAGCCTTCCTTCAACCTCACTACCATCCCAGCTTCAAAACCGTTTTCTGTGTTGTCACATATATGACACTGGATGGCTTGGATTATGTATAGCAAAATGTAATTAAAGACACATATTGCATGGGGGAGGTAGAATCACCAAGGAAAAGAAGATTTGCCAACCCTGAAATGAGGATTAAGGAAGAAGGAGGTTTGCAGAGACTTGAATACATTAATTTTCCTATCAGCTTACATAGCAATTCAGCCACTTCTATTGTGCACAGTGTAGTTAGCACCTTCCCTGACCTAAAATCAAGAAGAAAAGGTGTACCTGTGTGGAGTCAGATGAAAGAATATGTTATTTCAGAGTCAAAGAACAAATATCCTAATCTTGAAAAGAAAAGCTGATAGATTGTAGCCAAGGATTAAAGTGGCTAGGTCACCGAGGAGAAAACCTGTTCCTTCTCATCCTTTGGGACTGTAGTTAAGAGACAATTAAATGGTCAATGAGATTATTTTCCCAAATCCCATTGTTTCGCAGTGCTTGTTGGACTTTTCTTGCCTTGGACTCATGATGAACTAGATCCAGAAATAAGACAGAAATGTCACTCCAGTGTTATCTCTGAGCTGTTCAGTCTCAACTCTTAAACCAGCCTCACTGGTTGCACAAAGAACAAAAACATTCTGTGTGAACATCTGGAACACAAGAAAAATATGATTTAGGAGCTATGCTTGAATAGGGAGGTGTGTTCTCTGTTATTCTCCATCGGATGTGTCTGTCAACCAATTTGTATATTTTATATGTCTTTCGAACTCCTGTGTTTGTGCTATATTATAGACTTTGCCAGTAGGATAATGAAATACATGCAAAGGCACAGAGGGAAAAAAATCACACCACTACAATGTGATGATTTTAATTATTTTAATGATGAATTATTTAAATCTCTGTTTCTTTACTTACAGTTATATTAGACCTATGAACAAACAAACAAAAGCAGAGATGATGTGCTGATCAGAAGATTAAGTGTGGCAGTACAAATATTTATCCCAGCCCAGAAGCTACTGAGCAGATTATATATTACTGAGCGGCAAATACACAGAACAAGGCACAAAACACCATAAAATTTTGGTATCTGCAATGGGCATCACTGTATTTCCCTCTGAGGCCACAGAGACATTGTTCTTATCAAATAAATACGTAATCTGCCACTCCTGCAGCACAAAAAAGGACTCCAAAAGACAACTGGGCTGTGGCAGAACTTCAGGAACTTGAAACACTGATGTGGTTCACTGGAATCAACTTCAGTTTTAATACTAAAGGATTATTTTTTTGCAGCCTTGTTTCTCCAGACAGGCAAAGGTTTGCTTCCAGCTCCGGCAGGAGGAAGACCCTCGAAGGGCTGTTTCTTTCCAAAGCCTTTCACGTGCAGCCTGGCTGCCTTCCCAAGAGCTGTCCAGCCCTTTCCTCAGCTGCTTTTAATCAGTGGGGAATAGCTGTCCCAGTGGGGTGGGTACAGAATTTCCTGCCAGTCACACAGAACAGTCCTCGGTGGTTGGTCATGTGTTAAATACAAGCAATTTTGTGTTGTGTTGCTCAAGCGTCTCAATCACAGGCCAGGTGTGCTTTCTACACGCTGAAAATCCTTGCGTTCATTTCACAGGAACCTGCATGATATAACACTGTTCTTCCTGGATAGGTTGAAATTTATTTGTAAAGCCTAAGGAATGGAAAAGAAGTAAGTGCAGCCAGACTGAAGTTCAATGAAACCTGCATTTTGTCCTGTCAACTGTGCATGCATAAGTGATTTCCTTGTGAATAAAGATTACGGCTTTTTTAAATTCAGGGATTATTATGAGGGCTGAGCTTTCTTTCAACACACTGTTTGTTGGGACTTTGCACCCTACTGTACAGCCCACATGGGCTCGTTTCATCTGATTCTACAAACACACGTCTGTGGGAGAGAGTAGATGATTTCTCCTTTTTTTTTTTTTTTTCCCTGAATTTTGCAGTAGTTCTGGTGGGAGAGTAATGTGAGAATCCAGGGAAGGAAAAGGAATTGCATTAGCCAGGATTTCTGGTGTGGCCTGTGAGATGTCTCCCCCTCAGCTCTGGCCCTCTCCCCAGTGCACACTAACACTGGGCTCTTTTGCTGCAAGGCCTGAGGCTGCTCTGCTGTACCGCTCACAACCTTGACCTCCCAGAGCAAACAGTTCCTGGCTAGAACCAAGAAACCCAGATCCTCCTGCTTTTGCCTCTCTAGCAGGAGAGTTACCTAGGGCAGCCTTTCATGCAACAACACTTTCCAATACCTTTCTTTTTTCCACTGGCAGTTTTATCCTGGCACACAGTCCTGTGGTCATGCAGTTTAGCATGGGTAGCTTTAATCTATGACACCTGTTTTAAAAGCATTAAGTATGGACTATACTGGAAAATGCACTGTGTTTTTGCTGAACTGAATAGCCTGGGTGTCTTGATAGTACAGGAGATCATTATGCCTGGCTTATCAGAATAATTACACTATCAGTGACCTTGACTAAGAAGGTCAGATCCTTTCTGCTCATCTCCCAGTTTGGCGTTATCTTTTTCATGCACCTTACGCTGGCACTTAAGTAATCCATACAATGCAATTAGCAGGGAATGGCCATGAGTTTTACCTTCAGAAGTAGGGGAAAAAGGTAGGATTTCCCTAGTACACTATACTGGCTATTCATTAATTAGCTCCCGTTGTATCATTAATATCAGATACAGGTCTCAGGAAATGAAGGGTAGCTGACACTGAAAACAGACCTCTCAACATTAATTCCCATAAAGCCAATGCTATCTGCAAAAGTTTCTGTCTGTTCTTATAATGATTTGTCTAAATAAAAGAGCTAATGATTTGTCTAACAAAGAGCTAGTAATCTCAGGTGTTACAGAAACTGTGATGGGCTTCTTAAATTATTGTTCTTATTACTGTTTTTATTATTTTTAACCTTCTGCTATTAACTATTAATTCACAATTCATCCTCTAGAATGAGGATGCTAAGAACATACTGTTTCAAAGAGCAGACTGATCATGTTGTACTTATTTTTTTTTTAGAGAAATTGTGTGGAAATGCTGGACTTGAACCACACCAAGTGCTATATAATACTGTGTGCTCTGAAACATCATGTACTACATTGATCAAATGAGATCCCCACAGTGAAGGTGTTTCAGTTCCTTTCTGTATAGCAGAGATACTATCATCCCCTCAACTCACAGAAAGTGCAATTAAAATTAATTAATTTTTGCAATACACCCAGGTATTAGCGTAATGAGATTCTAGTCCTCACCCCCCTCAACTTGCTGTAATATCTGACTCCTTTCCCACTTCCTTATTCCTATTTTGATCTTAGAATTCACCCCTTTAGAAAAGGCACCTGTTCAACAGTCCTTAGAAAACTAAGAATGAAAGTGTTGTCCGATATCAAACAATTCTTGTATCCAGAATAAGGACTTCGACTTTCAGTTTATTTAACCATCTTTTGTGAATGAAATGAACAAGTTATATCCATTTTATATGGTCTGAAAACTTCCATGTTTTCGAAAAAACTTCTCTATTTCTATTTTACAGCAAATTTATTTGTCAAATTCAGCTTGAGGGGAAAAAAGACGCATTTGAAATACGCAAAAAATGGTCACAGCTGAGTAGGCAGCCCTACTTGGTAATAAAAAAAAAGCCCTTGTGAATCAGTCCAGCAGGGAGATTTAAACAGGGTCCTGCTTCAGATGAGAAGAAGCCTTTAGGGCTTGCTTTTGGGCTAACTCATAGGAGAGTTTCTATTTTACCACTTGAGGGCTGCTGTGGCCTGACCAAAGGAGGACAAGAAAAAGCTTGTTATTTTCTTCTTCCTCTTTGTCTGCAGGTGCAGTTGTACTATTTTTTCCATTTATACTGTGGAGAAAAGGTCTAGCTAAGTAGAACGGCTCTGGCATTTATTGTCCTGGGCTTGTTAAGTCCTGTAACCAAGCTCAAATGGAATTAAACAGAATGATCACTCTTGGAAGAAATATGTCACCCTTTTTCAGCTTGAGATGCCTGGAAAAAGTCAGGATATCAGTTTGATTCCAACTTATAATGAGATGATTTTTTAGATTTGTTTTGTATTGTTTTTAATGGAAATTGAGTTTTAGTATTGTTGCTTTAAGAGCTCTAATGTTTTGATTACTGTCTTTACCAGCAACACATGGCTACATCATGAGTTTTTAATTAACAATATACACCAGCTGAAAGAGATCTTCCTTATTACCTCCTGTGCTTCTTACCACCTGTGTAGGAGAGGTGTCCTCTGTGAGTTGTGTGGTGGGTAGTCAGAGTGAGTACTTCTGCCCATCCGTGTTTGTGCCCTCTGCACATGAGGCCCAAGGAGGAGATGTGAGAGAGCTGCGAAGAGGCCTCCTGTGACTGCTCTCAGCATCCAGAAGCTACAACTCCAAGTGGTCGAGTGCTTTGCCTCCCTGCTCTCATTGGGTTTCTTTCAAAGGCCAAAGCAGCAGTGCAAAGGTAAGTCTAGAGTGACGGAGAGAAAATAGCTTCTTTAGCTGAGCAGAAAGGAAAAGAGGAAGAGATGGTGAGTTTCCCTGTTTTGCCTGGACTGGGTTGTAACTGCAGCAAAATGACTACAGCAAATAGTCATGCTTTCTGAAAGACAATTTTGCATTTATTTATTTATCTGTATAAAGTTGTTCTCCGTTTGGAGCATTTGCACAGTTGCCATGCAGGCTTGTGCTTATTTGTAGCTGGTTGTTAAATTGGTAGAGTGGGGAGATGTGAAATTTCACACTATACTCTCAACTTGATCCACAATATTCCGGTTATCATAACATCTAATTAGGAAAGTACAAAATTAAAATGCATTCTTATCTAAGAGGACAGAAACAAGGCTACAAAAGCAAACTAGAAAAAAAAAACCCAGTAAGAAGTGTTGCCCCTTAACATCCTTGCTCTATAAACTGCTTTTGAAATACAAGAGATAAATCTAGGTATTGGAAAGTCAGCTTAGAGAACAGCTGTGCATTAAGAGATGTCTAAGCTCCTTTCTCTGCAGAAGCAATTAGAAGCCTTTCCTATGAAGTTAATACTATTAATATAGCTATAGTATGTTTGAAAGTCTGGATCTAGAAAAATAAGTGCTTTGTGTCTATGCGGCCACTTGTTGATCAAACAAATATTCCCAAGACAAAGTAGTGAGGAATTCATGTGTTTTGATCACAGGTAATTGGTTTTGGGTCACAGGTATTTTAACTGTTGTCATACCCTATAATGCAAAGGAATGAGAAGCTAGAAATTCTTTGATTCAGCTGTGTACCTATACAAAATATATACATTCTACATAGCAAACAGATGTGTAGATTCTCATATTTATTTGTATGCATCAATACACACAATATTCAAGCAAGGCTCTTTGCCCCAGGGTTCTCCTTACATAACTCGTGACTCCTTCTGGCACGGGAGCTCTTCCAGCATTCAGGGGTTTGATGGATTTCTTTTCCCTTCCATGCTTCGTTTGTTCTCCTTCCCCAGGGTGTATGCAGTGGGTGATGAAGTCTAAAATGAAGGATGTGCATGGCTTTCTGAACATGCTTTTGCAGAAAACTGACAGTGAGAGGATGCTTGCTAGCTCTCCCTAAAACTTCTTCCTTACTGTTCTTTATTTTGGACATGTAATGCTGCCACCTATTAAGATTTGTTTCAAAGATAGATTGGTTTGGGTAGTGAGACTTTATATTCCTGGAAATTAGGTGACTGAAGAAGACACCTAGGGTAAAAAGGGGTGTTTTCTGCTGAGATGTGTGTATCATACAGAAATTCAAATTTAGCAGATGCCATTTCTAGTAATGACGGGGTCACTATCATCTATTATGCCTGTTTGGTAATTTATTGCTCTCTTCCAAGACTATTTCTGCAGAGATGTTGTGAAATATAACTTATGCCAAAGCAAAAACAGAACTTACAGGACACAGGAAAACAATTCCTCTGTGTTAGTGTTTACAGGAAGGTGCCACCTTTTTTCTTTCCAAGGACACCTGAGGTCCAAGAATTACTGTATTGCTGTGTTGCTGTTGCTCAAAGGCAAGGTTTCACTAGACCCTACCAGGCAGGGAAGCTGGATTTTGGGTTTTTTTCGCCTAGTGAGTTCAATTTTAGCTTCTGAACTGCTTCAGGAAAATATTAACTAATCTAAAAATTTGGAGCAGCTTGCTGTGTATGATGTTAGCCACTCGCACTTGTTATGCTATGGTCCACTTTCCACGGAAGTGTTTCTTTACCCTAACAGATTGATGATTGACATAATTAAATATATATATGTGGGTATAATTATTTGGTCCTGCTGTTTTAAGGTGACTTTCATGAGATAACAACCTCATTGGAAAGATAAGACAGAATTAAAAAAAAGACCAGCCATTTTATTGTCTTCGTTTGAAGCCTGTGGATCCACAGCCAGAAAGAAAAATATAAACCAATACATCATGAGAGATGTACTCAGGGAGCGATTACTTCAGCGCTCCAGAAAATTGAGGGCTTGCCACATGAATCCAAGGGGTCACTGATGTCAGCAAATTTGCCTGTTGGCCCCCTCAGAGCACAGCACACGTAAGTTGGGGATGCACACTGCCACTGCTGCCAAGTTGCCCTTTTGGAGGCTGGAAGGGAATTTAGGTAGGAGCTAAGCAGCAAACATGAGATTTTCCTACCAGGTGGCTCAGCATTTTGATGATGCTGGCTCTAAAAATCAAATTCTTTGTCAGGTGCTAAACCATTCATAAAATTGAATATCAAATACCTGTCTATGATAGTGATTTGTTAGGCTAATATGTGAGAAGATATTCTTCTCTGTAGCTACAGGAAAAGAGGAAATAAAGTGCTAGACTTGAATTATGGCTGTGAATGTACTTTGTGTATTCTGTATACTAAGAGCAAGAGGCCTTTGTCAATCTTAATGTAAAATTTTGACCTGGAGTGAATCTAAGTGATTCTTGGGAGAGCCTCTCTGCAATCTATATAACTATCAATGGAGTAGGTTCAAGCTTTTCTTTAGACTCTGCTCAGATATTTTGTCCTTTGACTTGATAAGTCAACATAGAAAGATTTAAGCACTAAAAATAAGAACTTGTTATCAACTAGACTTAATTGGCACAATTAATGAGCTCGGTGGAGCTCTCTAGGTTTTCACATTGTGAAAATTTTTCCATTTGGTGATGGATCTGTGTTTTCCTGGGGTTTTCTCATTTCCATCTCCCTTCTCCTGCAGAAAACATAGATTGCTTTCCCTCCCCATCCCCCAACCTATTGCTTATTAAATGCAACATGAAAAATGAATAGCATAAGGGCTGAAGTATTCTGAGCAATCAAGAAAGCTAATTATGAATTTTAGTATTTACTTTTAAGAGCAATTAGTCATTGGAACAAAGATGCCGGGAGAAAAAAAAAAGTATTTTTCTTCATTTGACTTATTTAGATCTGGATATATGTTTTATTGTTGAAGCAAAAGCTAATTTTAGTGTAGACATTTCTAGATTAGGTTTTAATCAAGTCTAGTAAAGTAAGTGAGTTCATATAAGGCATTTATAATAACAGCTCTTAGGTAGTGAACTTAGACCTATCAGTTAAAACATTTTGCTCTTTGATCAGTGAAGGTAACCACCAGATTGCACTCTTGGAGAAGGATTAAAAGGTGTTCCTCATTCTAATGAAAATATTTGTCAGAAAGGTGTAGTCATCTACTGTGGTCAGTAAAAACTGATAAAAACCAATTATCTATACTCAGGATTCAACAGGAAAAATTATCATGTGAGATGGCTTTGGCTAACACAGGAGGCTTTCCTGAGCTTGGGAACTAAAGGCTTTGTTACAAACTCTGAATTATGTTTTCCAGTTCAGAAAGGATGATTTAACTGTGTTGCCTGGTTGAAATATTTTACTATTCTTGGGCCTTATCTGGGCAAAAATTCTCGTTTTCTTTTTTATTGCTGTGAAATCTTGTTCATCAGTGAGTATCTGACAGCTAAGATGGGGTGATGGGTATTTTAAGGATAGTTGGTGTTTGCCCCTGCGGAATGAGATGCAAACTCTCCTTTGTGTCACGTCGGCACCGCCGTGCGTCACCTTGTCACTACACTATTTCATGCACTGTTGACCTCTCCGAGAGCGGGCAGGGGAGATTCAGTGTTGAAATTCCCCACGTCCTTCGGTCTGTGCCAGTGCTGTGACAGCTTTGTGGAGAGGGAGGACTTCGGGAGTAGATCTTGAGCTATGGCCTGTGAAAATGATTTAGTTTTCTTTTGTGTAGACAAAATGCACAGTTTCTCTGCACATTTCTATCGAGCAATGCAGCCAGGCTCAGGGTGATTATTTTTGTGCTTCTTTTCTATACTGAATACCATCTGCCACTAAATGAACTGTATTAAGGATATTTTTGGTTTATCACATGTTTAGCTGATAACATCTATGGTTAGAGCTGACACGGTTCTCTGTTGACTGGTAGACTAATATCTGAAGGTATCAGGTAAGAGTGAAATAAATCCAAGTCATCTAAATGCATATTCAGTGAGAGCTGCAAGGAAGTTCCTACTCCTGTATGGTAGGCTGGAGCAGACTTGGGAAGAAGCTGAGTGTACTTTGGCAGAAGGGCTGTAGCAGGTGCCTAGAGCACTTCTTCCTTTTTAATACTATTCCCTGAAGTAGAGAATTATCTCAAGTGCAGCATAGGTTCCCACTGATGAAGCAGCTTGCCACCCAAGCATTTCTTACAAACCTAGTTCTTCCCTGCCCCATGCATCTCAGTTGCAGACAAAAAGCACCATCCAAAACCAATCCCCCCTGCTTTGGTCTCTAACACAAACGTGGTTTCTGTAAAGCAAACAAAAACTTACGCTTCTGTAAACATAGCAGCTCTGATAACACCCATCAGCAACGCGTGGGTACAGTGATTACAAGAAGAAGCAATAAATGCTGTAGACTTATATCTTCTCTGTCCAACCTCCTCCCATGCAGAGGACTCTCTTGCAGCCTCCCGGCATCCTGATGCTGACAGTCTGTCTGCCAGTGTCTGTCTGCGTCTGCTTCGAGGTGCCTCGTGTTGCTGGAGATCTGAGGGACGGCCTCTGGCTATGCCAGGGGTCATGCTTGAGGCAGAGCTGTTCTACAGACTCCAAGTTTGGTCTCTGGGAGAGCCCTGGGAAGTCTGATATGATAAAAATGCAGTTTTAATTTTTTTTTAACCTCCTTAGACAGTGCTGGGAGTCAGATTGCTCTGGGAAGTCCAGGAATGACTGATATTGCTAAAGAGGAGTCTTCTGTTCAAACTGTGAGGTTTTCTAGGCTCACTGTGATGTTCCCAGGCTGCTCTTGTCTAAGTCCAGAGTCAGGCAGCTCAGGATGGCTTACCCTGGGCTTGCTCTCGTGAGTCACTATTTTATCCAGGGCTCTGCATCTGACAGTACAGTTGTTCACTTTGGTTTTCTTTGCCAAACTGCATTGCAGTGCTCTCATAGCAGAGGTGGAGTGGGCACATCCAGAATTTCCTCGTTAGTGCGCACAGGGGCTTCCAGACCCCCTATGTCTTCTTTTGACAGATAAAAATGAAACTGCTCAGTAGTTGACAATAAGCAAAAATGAACTGGGGAAAAAATAAATTACACTCAATTTCCTATCTTCCAACTCTGGGTAACACTTTCAAAGTGTTTTTGTACCATTACTTCAGGTTGTTCAGTCTGTATGGTGGGATATTTCCAACCCATTAGCATGGGGGACTTACCTGAATTAGTAATGTGTTCATCTAAACCTTCGCTGATTTTCTCTTAGGCCATTTCCTACCTGAAAAGAGTAAAACCAGAGGAATTTTGCTTTTTACTGCTACTTTATTTCAATCAATGCAAAACTGCCTGTCACAAAGGTATTTTTAAACGTGAGGCAGTATCTTTGCCCAGCTATAAAGAGAGGTATGAATACCCCAAGTCCATGAAAACTGCTGCCAGTCCAGGGCTCTGGACCCTTTTTTGTGCTTGTAACCACAAATCGCCCTGCAACCATCTGCACCCATCAGCTCATTTTTATAAGTATAAAATGGAGTGTAAATGGGTTAAGTGAGGTACAGGCCCATCTTCTTACGTGCTCGAAATAACAATAGAAGCAGTTGACCGAATTTTCTGCGGATACACTTGGTCTCATTTATGTACGTTCTCTATTGGCAGTTGCTGCTCTGCTTTGCTAAAAAGATGAAATACAAAAATGCCCTGTCAAGTGTTATCTGTTTTACAATGGTTCATGAACGAAGACAAACTGTGGGCTTTATGAAAAGCGGAATATTGAGTGGAATGAATCCCAAGGATGAGCATTCATTTGTTCTGTGAATTTTATATCTAAATCATAAATAAGGCACAACAATTTAAATCTCCCTTCTGAATTAATCTGATATGGCTCTGAAGGAGTACTGATAGTTACGATATTTTTTCCCCCCAGTGCCTACATGAGCACTGTCTTTATTGCCCTTTGTGCTGTGCAATTATCTAGTGGCATTAATCGCTGCACTCTTGAAATAGTTTACCATGAATTCACACATCCTGTGATTTGCTTATGTGGTAAATCCATATGCAGCTACAAGAAATATCTGATTCTATTTATGAGCCTTTAAGTGCACACAGCTATTGACAGCATATTTTAATCCACATATTACAGTTGATTTTTATTACATTGTAATTAGGTTCTGCAACTAATTTTTATTATTACTAACCTTACATTAGCTTTCTGCTCACCTCAGATATTCACAACAAATACATATAGATGGATAGCAATCTGGAAAAAAATTAAGGCTTGAGCTTTCAGCAAAGTGACTTGAGAGGAATTATGGAAACACCCCCTCTTTTTTTTTTTTAAAGTAATGTGTGTGCAACATTTTACTATTTAATAGACATGCAGATTAAAAAGAAAATCCTGGCACAAGGTACAGCCTTGCTCATCATGAGCTGGTATCTGCAAGATTTTTTTTAATGTGGACAAAACAGTAGATAGAAGCAGCAGCTATTTAAGGTTACTTGAAGTTAGCTGAGCAGTAAAGTTCACAGGGAAAGGAGTGATGTTAAGTGCTAAGGAAAATATGGCTGGTACTTGAACTTTGCTAATGAGGCAATTGTGTAAAGTGTGGAGGCCAACACTAAAGCAGCAGCAAATTGGCAAAGAAGATGAAAACAAAAACAAGGCATTTAGTACAACTTTTCTGTAAGTCAGAATACAGAGCAGCTCCTACTTTGTTCAGGAATGGGAAGAGATACAAAGGCTTTGTTTTTCCTGCAGTTATTCCTGTTCGTTCCAGGCAGGCATAGAGGATGCTCCAGTGGGCTGGGCTGAAAGGGAGTTGATAAGGATAGAAATTGTGCAGACTCTGAAACCACCATCGCCTCCCAGGACCTGCAGTAGAAGCCAAGGGCAGGTTTGTCTCTGAGAACCTCAAATGGCAGCGAAAACTGAAGGAAGGATGTCATCTCTCTTGCTCCTTCTAAGCACCAGCTGAGTCAGTCCAACTGGTACAGCATGGGAGGCACCGAGAATAATCTGTTGTTTACGTTATTCTTGTATAGACTGAGGAAGCCCATGTATAATGTAATCATGCTCTTGATTTAAAAAAGGAAAAGATGAAACACCACTCTGAGATTCTTCTTGCATCTGCCTGCGCAGTCTTCTTAATAAAAAAAAATCTGCAGTATCTTACTTCTTAATTTCCTCATGCTTCTTAATTTGCATGTCAAATAAAACCTCCCTGACTAATTTTGATGACACTGCAAGCGTTTAGCTCTGAAGACAATCAGTGTAAATTGTCACACGTTATCAGATAACCATTGACAAACTACCTTACCATGTGCTTCACAGTCTAATGTGTAATGATTTTTCTCATGAAATTAAGAAAATTTGAGATCACTACAAAACTGTGTGTTTTGTTTTGGAACACATGATGTGCAGTGCTGGAAAATGGGAGTCAGATCAGGGAATGTGACTGAGAGCTTCCTTCTCTCTCTGCCCCTAAGGCCTATTTAGCCCTGAGACATTTACCATATGCCGCAGATTATTTTAACCATGAGTGCTCCATATCTTTATGGATATGGAGCTACCACTAGGCTTTCACTATTACTGGACTTTCAAGGTTATTTTTCTGAACCAGTCTAAGAATTATGCTGATGTTGCAGATGTGTCAATCTTGATCTTAGCACTGTTCTTTTCCTTTTTTTTTTTTTTTTTTGCCATGAATAAATTTAAATATCTGTGAACAGCCATTTGTTACCTTGCAGTGTGAACTTGAGGCAGAGAGAGCAGAGTGTGTGCATGTATATATTGCCTGGCAGGGGGTACATCTTCCTTTAAACTATGGGCAATGTAGATATTGCATTTTCATATTAGGCACATTGAGCTTTAGAGCTTAGTTTCCAGTCAGTTATCCTACTAGGTGAGGTGAAGCGATCCCTACTAAAGGTATTTTTCAGCAATATCTCAGCAAATGTCATAGAAACCACCTATTTACTGTTGGCAATTATTTTCCCCAGTGGAATGACATCCTGGTCTTATATGACAAAACAATAGGAAGGTGCAAAATTTGCCTTGTTAACTCTGATAGACTTGATTGAATGCACAGCAACAAAGAATAACTAAATATATATGCTTTCTTTTCCTAGGATATTTTTGGTTTGTATGATAAGACATAATTTCACTTTTCCCCATATTGTGGTTAGCAGAAAGAGGGAAATATCTCAGATGTGCAATGCCATTATTAGATGTCACCTATAAACATGGATTTGCATTAGTTTGATGCACTGATACAGCATTTGTTAGAAATTTTTTTTCTCCCTAAGAACGACATGGTCAGAAAGGACTTTTCATAAATGGGATTTGAGTGTGCATGTTGTACACCATTTAATAAGGAATGGAGAGATAAAAGGTCATGTACAAGTTTTACCTCATTTAAAAGGTAAGCTTGAACTGCTTCTTAAAGGTCCCTGCTTAAGGTTTGGTAACAAAAATCTACCACAGTGAGAGCTTTTTCTCTGGCCTGTTCCCAGGATTTTCTGAAGGGCCTCCTTGTCTTGCTCTTCACTTGTCTTAGTGTGGGGTCACTTCCCCGTGGCTGGAGGGCTCATGGAAAGTCCATCACGTGGGACAGGAGTATTCCACAGCCATCCAGCTCCAGTACTCACAGGGTCTCGTTGCCTTTATCCCTCAGCTGCAGAGGGGCCAGGAAACTACTGAAAAATAATGTAAAATGTTTGCCAACACACTGCTGTCATTGTGTGAGTAGAACGCTGAGCTTTGTGTTGCACGTACACCTCTTCTCTCTGTTGATAAAAAATTATTTGGGTGCTAGAAACTCGCTGGCTGACTGGTGTGAGTGCATTGCTTAACAGCTCCCACCCACAGATGCCTGATTTTTGCCTTTTGTTTGGATGCAAATACACCTGAAATCCTGCGGAGGACCACCGTGAAATTTTGTTTTGAGGGTTTGCCTCAGGTGCTGGCTTCAGCTTGCACCTCAGGGTGAAGGAAGAAGCGGGACAGTGAGAAACTGTGCTCAGACACCCTGTATCAGATGGGTGCTTAGAGGAGGTGGCAAGCACGGAGACCCCATCAGGGCAAAGCAGCCCTGCAGCCCCTCGGGCTGAGCGGGACCCTTCTCTCCTCTCCCCCCAAGCACCTGGCTGTGCACTCAGTGTGGCCTCTCCCACAGGGATGGGAGATGCTCCAGTCAAAGAGATGGTGCTCACTTTCCCAGCAGGTGGACGAACTGGAATGTCTGGTTCTGCCCTGGTTCACACGGTCTGTTTGCTAAAGAGATCAAAGCACATTCATTTCTGGCACAAGACTTGATACAGATTCCTGTGGCTGTGTGTAGGCAGAGCATGGATGGACTCTCTGACCCATCGCAATAACCCCAGCTCCACCAAGACGTCAACACCCCTCACCATACCTTTTGGGAAAACAGTCTTTCTTTTATCTAGCAGACCAACTTTCTCAACAATTAGTTTGTAATGATCAAAGACATAGAATTCTCTTGAATATTTGTTATGTTTGAGGTTTTAAGGATTAAGTAATCTCAGATTTTCAGGCATCCATGTGAAATAGTTGTGAAACAAGATGATCAACTGACTCATTTAATGCTATGCCATAAAGCATGGCTTGATTCAGCTTTGAGTTTTAGCTGTGTCTAGCTGTAGTTATAACTGAGCAGTGAATCACTACCCCTTGGTCACTGACCCTTTTGGTGTTGCTTGGCATCTGTGACTAGAAAAAAAAGTTTGTCAAAGTTAGAAACTTCCTGTCCCTTGGTCCTAACCCATTGCAATTAATTATCTGTGTACCTACCATTCTAATGTTCAAATAGTTTTATTTGTTCTTTTTTTTCTTACTTTCCTAAGCATTTTTGCCATCTTGTGAAGAGGCTGGTTAGTTCACAGCCTATCCCCCACAGCTCTCTACCACATCACAAGCTCTGTCATGTGTTAGGGTGACTGGCACTGAGTCATACTTGCTTTTACTGTACCTGTACTTTTTCTGCCATAATCAACTTTACTCATATTCTTTCCTGCCTCTTTATTCAACTAATAATTCACATGCTAATGGGATTTGGTTTGAGCCTGTTTCTAGAAGAGTAGCTCTTAGCTGAAGTCTGTCCATACTTTCCATTGCAAAGATCTGTTTAGATTTGAGATTTTATTTTTTTTTCCAACAGCTGACATGGGTAATCAGCAAGCAGTGTGCTTCTTAAAATTCCCTGTGAAAAACCGAGTAGGATGCCTGTACTATTTGCAGTAGTTAACCAGAGACAAAAGCAATGTTAGAGCTCTCATGCTAAAGCCATTGTTCTCTCTTTTGCCTCATCATTTTATCTGGCAATCCCCCTTTGACAGGGGCTGATTTGACACCTTAGAGGCTCCAGAGACAAATGCCTGTCATGGTAAAGATGCTCCAGAGTGCTGCAGGGTTTGCAGAGTAGCTAGGGTGCCCAGCACCACCATCTTGGCATTTCCACCTGTGTCTCAACACTCACTGTGTATTCAGCATTCAGGCCTCAGTTGGGCATCCAAGCTCCTTTGAAGAAAGGTTGAGAAAGTCAGAGAAAGTGATTCTTTCAAACGAGGAAAGCCCATGTTGCTTTTAACAGCTAGGAAGTGAACATTAAACAAAAGAACTGGAGTTGGTGTGTGCCACTCTCCTCTTCCTTTGGGATCCAAAGCGTGACCCTTTTCTGGGGGTTTATTCCAAAATGTGGCATTAGTTAGATACATCTTTGAATTGCCCTGCTTCGAGCAGGGTTTGTACCAGGTGTCTTCCTGAGATCACTTCTGACCTAAATAATTCCTGCCTAGGGGGAACTGGGTGGAGGGACATAGCACAACATTGCCCCGTTTCCAGTGACTTGTGATTAAAGCAGCAGCATGTGAGAGACCCAAGTTCACATTCCTGTCCTGCCTGTTTCACAAAAACATGAATCCCTATGTTGTACTCCTCAAGGGGCTATTCTGACAAACAGGTTAATGGATGCTCTGGAGGGCTGAGGTCTCCTTTGGTTTCTTTGTCTGGAGGAGTTTACCTAGAGAAAGAGACAACTGGATGCTGGCTCCATAGGTTACTGCAATTCCCTGCAGATGCAAAAGACTGGGTTGATAAATGTGTAGTTATTTATGAAGTGTACACACAGGGAAGAAAAGAAAACAGCTTTCAGGTTAGTGTGCTTACCTGAATGTCAGACAGCTGAACTGAGGGGGATCTGAATGTGGTTCTCTGGCTCCTCTGCACAAGTAGATGTTTTGGTATTTGCCATACCTTCAAAAGCTTTCTAGCTCTTTTGGGAACGTTCCTGTATATGCTGTTACCTGCATATCAATGTCAAAACCACGTTTACAAACCATGGCAGCAGCCAGACAGTACTGAGGCAGCAGCAATCCCTGAATGAAGCTAAAAGGTGCCCTCCTTTTTCCTGGCAAATCTCACCCTTGGCATGACCACCATGAGGTCCAGGAGGCTTTCTGCCTGGTTTTGTTTTGTTTTGCTTTGGGTTTTTTTAAGAAAGAAAGTCTGACTCTACAGTATCAGGAGACTTCCTTCTTATAAACACTGCAATTATGGACACAAACGCATTTTACAACCAGTGCTGAACGTATTTTCTTTAACTGCTGGGTAAATACTAGAATCTGAGTTTCTAGAAATTTATGCAGCAGTAGGTCAGAGCATATTCCCACAATATGGTAAGACTGATCCAGGTAATTCTATGTAAAACTCTGAACTCCTAGACACGTGCACACATAAAATTCCATTGATGTAATGGGCTTTCTACTGCAAAGGAAAATGTTTGGTTTGGATTTTTTTTTTCCCCTCTAGCTTGCAGGAGTAGAATATTTCAGTATGCATTAAGAATTATGCACTTTAATCGTAAATCAATTGACTGGTTTATATGAAATGTAAAACCAGTATTTTCAGGCATTTCATTAAAACAAAAACTGTTCTGCAAGAACAGCTTCAGCTCTTAGCCCAACTTGCATGCTTAGCTAGATTAATATGAGTGGAATTGAAACAAGTGAGTCTGGATGAAGTCCAAGTCAAAATTAGACTGCAGTGAACCCAACATTGAAGTCAAAGGTAATTTTCCAATTGATTTTGGTAGATATGGGAAGTTAGAGCCAAGAAAGATGCTGAAAAACCTGATATTTCTGGTATTAGTGCTGTGTTGAGGATATACCTGCTTCAGATTTTGCCACCTATTTGCGGCGCAGGGCATGGAGAAGATGCAGGCAGCAGGCTGGGAGAAAATGATTGAACCAAGGATTTAAGGGCTGAAACTCTAGGGCAGCATCCTCTTAGTAGGCTAGTGATGGAACTCAAGACTCTAGAGACAAACTGGCTATTCTAGGAATACGCTTTTAAATACCTAATCACTCTTCTGGTGGAACAACCTAGGTATTTCCACTCTAGAGCACATCCCGTGGCATTATTTCCCTTGCTGTGGAGAGAACCTGCAAGGTCCTTTCAGATAATTGGGTTGCTGGGTTTTTTCACACTAATTAAACAGAAAATGTTTTGAAGTGAAATCAGTCACTCTCCCTGGCATGTTGCCATATGGAATGGTGCAGGGGCAGATGCACTCACAGCTCTCTTCACTGGCTACAGCGTACAGCAATTGGTAGGAAGAAGGCTCAGTGGAAAATGGCCTGTTCTGAGGAGATGTAAGTAATAGCAACATTAGACCAATAAAAATCAACAGTGTGATTTTTATGTGCAGCTGTAATTATTTTCCTCTTAAGGAGGTGCGGGAGGAGTACAAAGCCAGTGATTCCCATTGCTAGCAGCCTGCCTAGCAGAGCGCCTGCCTCCTCCTCACTGCCTCTCACAGACACACATCAAACAATTGCATTAGCACTTCTGCTGCCTTTCTTCTCCCACCCTCTTTTTTCACACTATTTAAGAGCTAAAGCAGAGTGGTGTTGATAGTTGAGCCTAACAGTGAGTTTTGTTTGAACACAGCGTATCCTATCAGTGATAATTCAGAAATTTCTGCACGCATTTTGAAGGCAAGTTTAACTAATTTTTAAAGACGCGTTTCTCCATTTGCAAGTAGTAAATCATTTGTTCTGTTTAGCGGTTCTGAAAGTGTGTCTTTGTGGAAAAGCTTGCTGTGGAAAGTTGGAACAGGATAAAATTCTGCCTCTAATCACAAAGAAGGGCTCTATGTGTTTGTGGATTTAGAATAGGTAGAATCCTAAAAGACATTTTTATATTTTTTATGCCTTTTTTAAAATTAAAAAACCATTACTACAGAAGAGCAAATTGTAATATGTCATCTTTATTGCCACTTTTACTACTGTGGGAGCAATTTTAAGGAATGGCAGTTGAGTAACTCTAGGTGCTTTCTGCAGACAACTGCCTTTTTTTTTTCCTTGACATGTTTTTAACAGTTTTTGGATCAGGCCCCAAATATGTGTAATTAGCTTTTTATAAAAGCTATTAGAGTGTAATCGTCCTCCCATCTGGATTTTATGTTCTGGCTATTAATGCTACAGATGCTTTAAAATATACAGCTTCAAGCCCTGCTCTGATCCTATTAGCTAAGGCCTAAATTCCATTTTTTTTTCAAAGAGACATGGAGAAATCCTTGGGATTTTAAATATATGTACTCACCTTACATAGGGGATGTGTTTAGTATTCAGGTTATAGATAATTCACCTAGTGATGTGTTTCCAGTGCTGCTCCTACTAGGACCTTTGCCATCAAATTCAGCATATACAAGTCTGTGTTCTTCACTTATGTATTAGCAAAATACATAATACACACGTTTCCTCATCAGCTTCCATAGCAATATTTCCCTTTGACTGAGTCAGTGTATCTTCTACAAGGGCTCAAGTGTTGTGGTCTTATATCATCAGATGATGGTCATAATTTCTAAATAAAATCTGAGGGCATAATTTGTTATTTTGAGCGGTCCCATTTTTGTAAGAGGAGATAGAGACTCAAAAGAAAGTGTAGACTTGAAAAGCACATCCGTTTCAGATGGAATATTTGTGGAAGTCTGTGGGACTTAGTATCCAATTTCTGGTATTTTAATAGGATTTAGGTCCCTAGCTCCTATATGCTCTCCAGAATTTCTGACTTATTTACTCCCCAAGATTTGCAAGGAAGACCAGAATCCTGATGGGCTAAAACCATGGACCCACTTATAATTTCTGCCTGAAAGAATCCTCTATATATCACTTCAAACACAGGATCTGGTCAAAGCACAGAAACCACAGGGTTGTGTAAAAATGTCCTATACCTACATTGTAGAAAAAAATTATTTTGTCCTGCTACTGTGTTTTGGTTTTTTACATTTAAATAATCATTTAATGAATAGAAATATCTAATACAGTTTTTTTCAAAAGTTAGTTCAGTATCTTGGAATTAACTAAAGGACATATGATTCCTCAGGTTTCATGGCAGGTATACAAATGTTTATTGAAGAGAGAAGCATTTAGGGACATAAATCCATGCTGCTTGTTGAGGCATAACTTACTGTTGCCCTTGGGAGGGAAAAACACACTGCACTTCTGTGTGTGTGTGTTAATGAACACATATTTAATATACTGGCACATTTTGCTTGCTGAAACACTCAGGTTTTTGTTTTCTGTTTTTATTTAATGTCAGCTCCAATAGCACTAAGATGTCTATGGTCTGGGCACAGATATGCGAAAGTGATCTGAAAAACTGAACACTAAATAGAGCTAGTAAGAAATATGTGATTATTTCATAACTATTCTCTACATGTATCTCAGAAGGATCCTATTTATTATCCGTATGTGATTCAAAGATTGTCACGATAAATATAAAAGTTACTCAGGGGAAGAGTAAATAGGGACATGAAAGTCAGGAAATGTGATGTGAATTATTGTTACTATATGTTAGTGAAATAAGTTTTGTGTTTTAAACAGTTTGTCTTAATTATCTGCCTGTGAAGGGTATCTATTTGGCAATATTTGGGCACAAACATTGATACTGATCTCCACAAATTTCTGGTACCTTTCTAGATGCGTCCTCTATGCTTCTGCATTTGCTAAAGCTTTTGAAATCCACACTACTGAAAGTGTGTCTGTTTAATGGCAGTTATCACATTGATGTGACTACAAATAGCATAAATTAAGAAATTACCCAGGATGAAGTTAAAAGACCTTTCTGGTGTCATCCTTCAGGTCATTTAAACCGATCACCAACTGGATAGAAACTTCCACAGAAGTGCAGTGAGGAGCAAGTACCTTTTGCTGAACACGACTTGTCCTGTTAACATAGATCCTTTTTTCCAGATGCATGTTTCCTAGGAAGGGATATGTGCTTTAGGGACCTGAGCCAAAATATGAGCCTGTTCAAATATTCAGTGCATGAGGCAACACTAAGGATTTCTATATTTGGGAAGCGTGCTGACTTTTTTTCTCATACTGACTATGGTAGAGCTATACATCATGGGTGCTCGTGATGTTCATAAAAATAATACTGTGTAGCAATAGAGTATGCAATGGAGTAATAAATATCCTTTGGGATGCAAGACAAAGCCTAATAAATTAATTAGGCAGACTAGATTTCCAGCCCCTAGCAGCAGACCTTGCACTTAAATCAAAATCACAACATGCATTTGTCCACCTTTGATAGAGACTTGGAAACAGACTTTAAAATGAGATGTCTGAATAAAGAAAATGCCCTTGCTTCCATAAATACTAAGTACGAAGCTAGACATAATAGACATGAATGTGAAAATTGAGGCATCTTAGCATGTCTTTGTGTCTCAGTTTGATTGCACATTGTGAGGCCTGGTGGCTCAATGCCTTCTCTCCTTGAGCCTTGTGATCACACCAGCCAGTGCAGTGGCTGATGAAGCAAACCTGTCCCTGCTGTAATAGAAACCTGAGGTGAAGTGCAAGGCACCAACCTCTTTTAGACTTTGATGCCAATTTGGAAATTTCCATGCAAATGCTGCTCTGTAAAAATGCAATCTCACATTTACATAGACCTGCCTGAGACTGCATCATGCGTGGCAGCAAATACCAAGTAAGGGTGGTGCTGTGGGAAGGGCAATGAGGTCAGGCTGAGAAAGCTTTTTCTT
>VZRQ01000114.1:1551937-1635897 GCA_013397975.1 Machaerirhynchus nigripectus | reverse complement strand
CGTCGGGCCCGGCCTGCGGGGGGCACGGCGCGGGCAGCCGGGGCCGGGCGGCTGCACCTCGTTGGCAGTCGCTCCGGCCTCGCTGCTGCAGGTGACGGGGAAGAAATCGCATCCTTTTTTTGTTTATTTTTGGCGTTTCTTCTTTCTGTTTTTTTTCCCCCCCCTTTCCCTCCCTCTGCTTGTGTTAGGCAATCTGCAGTTAACCTGTGAAAACGACAAGAAGTGGTTTCAGAAATGTGAATGGGTAGGGCCGGGCCACTGGCGGTCATGTGTGACCTTTGCCATGGATTTGGAAGCAGGAGCTGGAGGATGCTGCATGTGCTTTCCAAAATCGCATGGCAAGCTTAAAAAGTGGAGCAGATGGTGATGGTGGTGCTTATTATGGAAGAGGTTAATGGAAATCCTGTATTTCCTCTAGACAGTTTTTGTGTTTTTTCTCCTTGCTAAAGAGGTTATCTTTGACTTTTGGCAAGGAAAAGAATGTTGCTGCAAGTTGTCTTACAAAGGAGTAGGGTTATTTTGCTCTTCCACAGAGAAGGGACTCCCCCCTCCCTCCCAGCTCTATGTCTCTGTCTCTCCTTTGGGATTGACAGCACTAAGTGACTTGTCATAGACAGAAACTACAGTATGCTTTATTTTCTTATTGCACACCTTTATAGTTGAATGTAACTAGAAAGGAGACTCAGAATATTCTCTTATCCCTCTCTATGCCAGATGTGTTTTTCTATCTAGTATATATTGCACTTGAAGTGTTAAACTCTCAGGGGGCACGGAGGTGGGGATGTGAGGCAAGGTCTGCTAGTTACTTCAAACAATTCTCCTTGCTTGTACTTAAGAAGGAGAGAAAGGAACATGTTGTAAAAGCAGGTGAGGAATATATAAAAGTGAAATATTAATGAACTGAAAAAGCTCAGATAGCAAAGACGTTGTGCCTAATCATTCAGGAGGGTTCTTGTCCTCTTTACAACTCTTCATTGTATGTGTGCCTGTACTACAAATGCAATTGGTGTAAAGGACGGTAATGTTTGTATTTAGCTGGAAGTAGTAGTAGTACATTTTGGGGTTTTTTGGCATTAGTGATTATCTCTGGAGTAGCCTCCTTTAGCTGTGATTTTTGAGGCTGTTGTAAGAAAGGGAATTATTACAGAAACAGTAAAAAATATTTCAAGAATGTTGTCTTGGAAATGTAAATGGGAAGGGCTGACTCAGACCTGGAATAACCCAGAGGAACAACTAGTCTTGGAAAGTTCTCTTAGAGACATCATGATGATGACTGAGATATTATTCATCTCTTGCATCCCAGAGAGCAGCATCCCATAAATACGCAGCACTGTCTCAGGAGAAAGTAATAATGTACAGCTGTCCAGGATCTGCTGAAAGCGAGACATAGAAGCAAGGGGTATTTTCTGCAAACTGAGGTTCATTTACCTCTTTGAGTCCAGAGTGCAGTGGTCCCTGTGGTTTGATTAACCTCCTCAGTTTGGCTTGGAAGGATACTAAGTGCAGCAGCTTTCTGCCGTAGTTTGGTGAGGGAATTTAGTTCAGTGGGAAAGTTGTCTGTCAGCCCACAGGGTGAAGTCCTGTAGCCCTGGCTGTAATCCCTGGCAGGACTTTTTGGAGTAGCTGGTGGCTTGAGTAAGGCCTGCGTTCTGGAGAGCTCGGTGCAGGCCTGAGTAGGGTAACACATATGGGGGACTGCACCAGAAGGATGATCTGGAACAGCGCATAGGGCGTATTCTATGTCTGGCTTACACGAGTTAGTGTTTGGTTTTTAAGGCTGTTAGTCACAGGAGATGCTGAAAAAAGCATCTTGTATCCTCAGGTCTGTGCATGTGGTTGTGTGAGAGAGCACGATCTCTTGTGCTGCGTAAGCTGTGTGTGGTTGGATTTCTCCTTTTTGATTCAAACCTAACGTCACATGAGCCTTTGAAGCTGACATTGAAGAAATGAGATTTGGCAGTGTTTTGGGGATTTTTTTGCTTGAGTGTTTCATTAACTGAAAGAGAGATATAGAGAAGTTGCTCCATCGGGAAAAATTCCCACTCTTCCGTGAAAGTTCTGGAAAGTATCAATT
This sequence comes from Machaerirhynchus nigripectus, assembly GCA_013397975.1. NCBI lineage: Eukaryota > Metazoa > Chordata > Aves > Passeriformes > Dicruridae > Machaerirhynchus > Machaerirhynchus nigripectus. Next base: position 1,633,823 of record VZRQ01000114.1, on the reverse strand, counting down.
TAAGATACTATGGCTTTGTTGGATTAGCCCGTCTGGAGTACTGGAAAGCATAATGGCCACTGTATGCTTTTTATGATGTTGGGAATTACACAGATAAAAGTAATTCACTGAAAAAAGCATTTTGTAAAATTAAACTCAACGATAGTTTTTAAAAAGCATAAATCTACGTATTCTAAAAACATGACACTTTCATAGTGTTTAATTGAATTGTTTTCAGTGTACTTTTGGAGGCCTCCTTGTGAAAGAAGGCTGAGTATTTACCTTCCCTTGAGGCAAGGGAAGAAGTGAATGCTGCACAGTGGTTTGTCTGAGGTTGATTGATACTAGTAAAGCATGACATGAAATAACATAACATTCATGTGTCAGTGAACATATCAATGGAAAAGAAACCTTATAAACACTTACTCAAATTAAATAGCTACCAGCTTGTTATGGTGAGGAACTGAACTGTATCTTCTATCTGGTGGAAGTTACTATGTTGCAAGATTCAGTGCCTCAGGTCTTCCCCTTGAGAACAGTTTTGCAGCAATTGAAGGGGCTCATCATCGGGTGGGAGGGGGGAAACAAAAGGAAATACACAAATAATTGCAAGTAGGGGCTGGGTTTTTTCCCTCAGAAATGTCTGCAATTTCATTGGGTTTTACTCTCAATATTGCATTTATTTGGCAGTTTTCTGCAGTGACAGTAAACTGGGTTACCCTGATGAAGTAAATATGCTTTTCTATTAGACTTAAGCTATTGAGTGTACTGGCTGTGTGAGATGGCATGTAAAATACAGAACTTCCAAGCACCTAAAATGTGTATTGTCCTATGTACTGTAAAATTTCTCGTGTATTCCTGTGCTTCAGGAAGGGCTTGTAACTTTGAGAGTTTGGGAGATGCAGCTGTATATTCTGTAGGCATTGGTATTAAACCTTTATAGCTGTTTGCTAGTTAAATATGCAGTTACTTGTGCTTGCTGCTTCTTCACTTGTTTTCACTGCACTACATCATGGAGTATGTTGCTTAGATAATACAAACTCACTCTGTGACTGAGGGCTGTAGTATCATTTCTCTATTGTATGGCAGTGAAATAATAATAATAATAATGATACTTTCTATGTAGTCTACTGCCTTTACCTGAAATGTGACTGTCTGATAGAGGATAGTTGGTTTATAGTAAGGGAAAAGAATCTACAGGAAGGCAATAAGTAAAAGCAATGAAATCCTGGATGTGAAAAAAGCAAGACGTTTATTAAATATGTGCTGTAGTCTTGTTGTGTGTGTTTTGTAATTCTGCACAAAAAGTAAAACCTAAAAATTAAAAATGCACAGTTTAGAGGGATTACCAGATCTGAGTGATGATGGTTTTGTATCCAAACATTGTATGTTGCCTATAGACGGTGCTATGTTTTTGCCCTGTTTATTGCTATGAAGGCCCATGTGGATATCGGGGTATGGGCATGTAGTTATTTTCCTCATACATGGGCAATTGAAGCAGTGATGTGTGGAAGTCACACAGCTGATTTGTGATAAAGACAGTTGAACTGGAATATGCATCCCAAGTCCCACTGTCTTATCTTAATGAATTAACTGTGTTTATATAGTTTTGTTGATAACTTGGCATAGATGTGGAAACTCCCTACAGATCCAATTACAGGATTGTATGTAAAGTTATGCAGCATTTTCTCAATAAAGACTAATTACTATCAGATGATTTTTTTCAGTCTAGGCAAAAAAGCTTTTCCTGGATTTCATTTTGTTGTTAAGTTTGAGAGAAAGCAGTTCTGCACTCGTAGAATATAGTGATGCTTTTACATTATTTAAGGAAATACCACTTAATTTTTTATAATGCTCTAGCATATCGGGAATTTGAGATCCAGCTCAGTCAGTAATGCTTCTGAGGATCACAGCTGTTTCCCAGTGTGAAGAAGCAGTTGTGACAGACTGGTAGAAAGCTTTAAAAACACTCTTCTATAAATTTTGGTAGTGCAAATCATTGCTTCTGGAAGTACATTGTTTTGTTCTAGTGCATATCCAGCTCTGGCTTTTTTTGCTGGTGTCACGCCTGTTGTTGGGCCTCTTTCCTGATCCTTGTTTGATATGCTATCTTTATGTGATCTCTTAAAACACTGTAATAGGAAAATAACAGCTCTAAGTGATGTACTGATTTTATATAGTACAGCAGGATTTAGATTTGGGTGAAAGTACAGAAGTATTCAACAGGTTTCTCATCTGTGTATTGCTTGTGACAGAGTCCAAACCTTGTCATTTACCTAAGAAGCAATGACATCTGTTCAGATGTCACCTCCCAGAGATGTTAACCTGTCACTGTCTGCCATGCCAGCCAGATCTCACACTGAGAGAAAGATGGAGTCACCCAGTACAGCCAGAATGTTGTCAGAGGGGTGTGTTATGCTCAGGTGGCAGTGACAGTCTCTGTCCTCTCTGCCAGTATCCAAATACACCAGCAGCTTGTGCTTTGGATTTTGTCCTGTGTGCTAGATAGTAATCCAAATTCTGCTGTGTCTTCCAGTTTTTATTTAGTGCAGTGCCAATTTGTGAGATTATATTTCAGAACTACTTGGTTCGTTTGTTTATTAATTTAAAATGTTTTTTCTTCTTTTTTTTTTACTGTATGACCGGTGAGGAGAGAGGAGAAGAGCAAAGTTTTGCCATCTATTCTTGAGGAAGTCTTGGCCAGTGGCAGAATTTGAATAGGAGCCTTGGTAACTGTTTTGACAGGTTTTATGACTTTAAAATATGCTGGCTAGATTCGTGATGACCGACTGAATGAGTTGTGGCACAAAGGCAGTAGAAATAGAGTAACAGTCCTGCCAAGAATAAATTGCCTTTCATTTTTTTTTATTAGTTGTCACCATACTTATTACTTTATTTTGTGCAAGAATATTTATTTCATTGTTAACACAGAAGCTTTAAATAAGAATGTAGTGTATATATTGAAAGGATGAAAATGCTAACAAAGCTAATTTCATTTGGAGTACTCAGAAATATTAATAAACTGCCTTGGAAAGCAAATTCTGCAACAACATACTCATGCTTTTTTCTCTTGATTTTGCTGAAGGGGGGTGAGTGGCCGAAAATGGCAATGGGAAAAATTATGTGGCTTTCTCCATATTTATTTCAAGTAAATTGATGCTGCAAGATAATGTACATTCTTTCACATTCATTGAGACCTTGCAAATACCTGGAATGCAGATCGTGCCTTCAGCTGTGAGTGTAAGGTATCAATTGTGCCTAAGGTGGCATGTTAAGCTTTTAATATTTCTTGATACTTAAACCAAGTATGTTTTAAGCTGGGCCACACAGCATCTGCAGGAAATGGCATGTCCAAGTTGATATCATGTAACTTATATTGGTTTCAATTTGCACGTAGAAGCACAAACATTGTGGTATAATAGAATCATAGGATCATTAAGGTTGGAAATGACCTCCAAGATCAAGTCCAACCTTTCACTGAATACCACCATTCCCACTAAACCCTATTACAAAGTGCAATGTCTCATTTTTTCAGTACTTCCAGGGACTGCGACTCCACCGCTTTCCTGGGCAGACTGTTCCAATGCTTAACCACTCTTCCAGTGGAGAAGTTTTTCCTAATATCCAGTCTGAACTTCCCTTGGTGCAACTTCAGGCTGCCTCCCTTTGTCCTGTCGCCAGTTGCCTGGGAGAAGAGGCTGACCCACAGCCTTGGGATGCCTCAGCCACAGCCTCATTTCAGGTAGTTGTGGAGAGGTCTCCCTTGAGACTCATTTTCTCCAGCCTGTAGAACCCCAGTCCCCTCAGCCTCTCCTCACAGGGTTTATGTTCCAGACCCTTTACTTGTTGCATGAGTACTTGGCTATTTGGAAAACAACCCCCCGAGCATGTGAAGGCACCAGAGGCAGCCTTTGAAGGCATTCCAGTTGATTTCTTCTGTTAGAGGTTAATGAGCTGTCAGGGATCCTGGGCTGGGAGAGCCATGTAGGTATCTCCTATTCTCTTCTGGTCTTGCTGTTTCCCAGTGTAAAAGTAGGTGTGGTATAAAGAAGGTGATAGCAGGCTCTGCCATCTCAGTGAATAGCAAAATAAAGCGGTTTTGTTTTATGTGAATTTAAGTTTTGAATTATGTGAATATGTAGCGTTTTGTAGCTACAGCTAGTACAGAGGTTATAGTGTGAGTAGGAGGCTCAAGCATCCTAATTTGTTACAGTTTTGAACCCGTTTTTTCAATGTAGTGGCTGTGAGCTCAGAGAGGAATGTTGGCCCCATAGCCCAGTGGCAAAACTGCTACTGGTTTTCATGAGGCCTCGATTATACCCTTAAATAATATTTTAGTGTCTGTTAGTTTTATTTAAATTTATATTTATTTATTTGTTTAAAAAACACTTATTGTTCTCAAGGACCGATTTTCAAAAGTTACTGAGCTTGTAGTGTTTTGATGTTTTTTGTTACATCATGAAATTCTTAGTACTTCTAAAAATTAGGTTATACGAATATTTCTTACAATAAGTAAGTCCAAAAGAATAGGAGTTTTAAAATTTTAAGACTGCAAGTATAATTGAGGTGAATAAGTTCTGTGTGTCTGAAAATAAACTGCTTTGTACCAGTAGGTACCTATTCTGTACTAATGGTGATTATGCAAGGGCACAACACAAGGCATTTAGAATTTTTTTTAGGTCCAGCTGGAGCAGAGATTCAAAAGACCAGGGTAGTTAAAATGATTACCTAGATTTAACCTTTTCAGAAATAGATGAATAATGGGAAAGTAGAAGGAAGAACACAAGATTTGGGAAAACTGTTTCAAAATAATATTGAGTGGAGAGTTGTGGAAAGCATGCATACAGAATAGAAGAGGAGGAAATAAAAGAAATACAAAGAAATTAGTTTGTCAGGTGATAAGAGCTGACAGCACAAATGGCTTCTTTTTATCTGCTAGTCTTCATTTCATAGCTAGCAAACTCTGGGGCATTTGCTGAGATGGGAAGAAAAAGACACAGAGGAGAGGTGGTGGGCAGTAAAGGGAAAATCAGCGGTTCTGTTCTTCCAGCTCTCTGCCTTTGTTCTACTCTACCACAAAAAGGCTGTTAGAAGAAATTTAGGGATTAGTCAGGTGAGCTGCAAGGTAATCTCTGTTATCTCTAAACTCTCGTCCCAACCTCCTGATCTTGGCCAATTATGTGTTTGGTGTCTCTCTGTGGCAGCATCTCAGCAAATTTCACACCAGTCTTTAGTACTTGCTCATGGCCCTTAATAAGGGAGTAATGTGCAATTGTCTGTTAATGACAGGCTTTGTTACAGATTAAACTTTCAACAGGCAGAAATCAGAACCAGGAGCTACAAGGCTGTTTCACGCTGTCAGATCTGCAGCTCTGCAACACCTGTGTCTGTTTTTAATGGTTAGTTTTGCTGTTTAGTTCTTTTTATTCAGTATTTGGCAGGAGCTAAGAACATGCAAATAGCCACCTTACGTGGCTTAGCTAAAGGCCTAATGACCTATACACCTGATTCCTCTTTGTCAAGGGACGCATGTCATTTTTACCTGTAATAGTTGCAGTTTAAGAGCGCTAGCAGGTGAAGACTAGGACGCTCATATGACTTGAATGAAGTTTTTGCGAATCTATCCTGTGAGTTGCTTACAAGGATGCATAATATTCCTGAGACACTGTGGGGATAAATTTTCTGGGGCAAATACTGCATTTGTGCTTGTATGTATATATATATATATATAAAATACAAATGTTTTCAGTTGAAGAAGGTAAGTGGTGGTGGTTTCGGTTGAAAGCTACACTGTTTTTAATGTGGAATAGTGAATGGGTAAAAAAATAGAAAAGGTTTCTTTCCTTTACTTGCTTTAATAACAGTAAAATTGAAACCGAAATCCACTTTCAGATCTCCAAGTAGTTAATAACTGGGGGCGGAGGTGGGCAGAAAATAGAAAAAGCAAAAAAAAATTACTACTTTTCCTGGTTTAAAGGAATTTATTTTGTTGTGGGCAAGATATTTCTGAAAGCTATATATTTCAATACATATTATTTGTAGCCTTGGTTTGAGAGGGCCTTAGGATGATACTGTTTATTGAAGAAGGTGAGCAAGAAGTTTCTGTTGGAAAAGGGTGTGAGAATTTCAGATTTTTGTCTATTTTCTCATGCTTTCATTTGAATTTTACTGAGATCTTGCATTATGGATGTTTCATTGTGATTCTGNTCATTTTTACCTGTAATAGTTGCAGTTTAAGAGCGCTAGCAGGTGAAGACTAGGACGCTCATATGACTTGAATGAAGTTTTTGCGAATCTATCCTGTGAGTTGCTTACAAGGATACATAATATTCCTGAGACACTGTGGGGATAAATTTTCTGGGGCAAATACTGCATTTGTGCTTGTATGTATATATATATATATAAAATACAAATGTTTTCAGTTGAAGAAGGTAAGTGGTGGTGGTTTCGGTTGAAAGCTACACTGTTTTTAATGTGGAATAGTGAATGGGTAAAAAAATAGAAAAGGTTTCTTTCCTTTACTTGCTTTAATAACAGTAAAATTGAAACCGAAATCCACTTTCAGATCTCCAAGTAGTTAATAACTGGGGGCGGAGGTGGGCAGAAAATAGAAAAAGCAAAAAAAAAATTACTACTTTTCCTGGTTTAAAGGAATTTATTTTGTTGTGGGCAAGATATTTCTGAAAGCTATATATTTCAATACATATTATTTGTAGCCTTGGTTTGAGAGGGCCTTAGGATGATACTGTTTATTGAAGAAGGTGAGCAAGAAGTTTCTGTTGGAAAAGGGTGTGAGAATTTCAGATTTTTGTCTATTTTCTCATGCTTTCATTTGAATTTTACTGAGATCTTGCATTATGGATGTTTCATTGTGATTCTGTATGCTTTGAAAATAGTTAATGGGGGAAAATGTATCTATAAAAGAAGCAATTTCCTATTCACAATAATGATTCATATAGTTTGCATAGGACAATGCATGTGACTTCCAAAATGCTGAAGTTGAACACCAGAGAAGCCATAAAGCACTTACACAGCACTATATCTTCTGCAGCATTTTCTAAATATAGACTAAGTCCTTGTCATGAAGAGTTTGTATAGTTAAAACAAAACAAGACTTGGCATGACACAGAACAGCTTGAGAGAGGCGTGAGAGCTGGAGGTGAGGAACTGTGAGAAATTGAACAACTGTTTCAAGTGAAGGATTGAAAGGACGGTGAAGATGCTCACCCCCTTCAGTTGGGAAAAAAAAAAGGGAGTTTGAACTCCTTTTGTTGCCTAGTTCTTTGTTAGTAGGTTTTTAGAAATCAGTATTTCTTTCTAATTTAGACAGTAAAAACAGTAACTATATGAAATCTATAGAAGGTGGGTTTTTTTAGTAATAAATAAGAAAGGAATTTAAAGCTGTTCTCAAATGCACATTTGTGGGTCTAGATTCTCAGTGTTACAGCACAGCTTCCTTCAGTGGAGCCAAACACATGTATTGCTTGTAGCTCCTGTTTGTATTTGTTAGGCTGAGCAGTGGCTGCTGATGGCTGAGTGAAAGAAGGATGGAGTAGGCAGAAAATGCAATAGCTTTTGATCTACAGTGCCTCTAACACCCCTCCTTTGGGATGTCGTCGGTTCTCCTCTGTTCCTCTTGAAACTGGTTTTCTCTCCTAGAAGTTAAAAATGCAACTTGCAAACATTTGGTAAATTATGCTGCTTGGACAAAAAATGAAAACACATTACAATGAGAACAACTTACCCTGATTTTCTATGGAAACAATACTTGTTTATCCTAGCATCCAAGGATCCTACTGTACAAGCTGCACCAGATGTTTTTGAACTTCTTGGTTGCTTTCAGCAGTATTTGACAAAAGAATGGAAGTCTTAAAAATTAATTAAAGTTTTATTAAGTTTTGAGAAATTGGAGGAGAGACACTCATGTAAATTCTCTGGCTGAGAAAGGCTGCATGGTGACCTAATTTTATGACCAGTATCAAAGGGTCCACCTAGGAGAGGAGTCTTGTATGTGTCCTAGCTGCTTGGAGCTTCTTAGACATTGAAATGAACCAACCACGACATGCAAATCTGTGGGTAACTAGGTCTTGTTAGATCTCACATTCATAATGATATATGAGGAAAAAAAACCTGAGTGCTTTTCTTAAGTTGTTGTTTGTTTGGGGCTTAGGGTTTTCTTTTTTTAATGGGCTCTTCCTCCCTCCCCCTGGGTTATTTTTATATCACCTTTTTTGAAAGCGTGGGGCGGAGCACTCATTCAGGGTGTTGGACCTGACGCCTGCCCGATGAGAATTGATTTGTTTAAGCCCTTAATGCTGTATCCATTTACAACACCTGAAGATTTGCTTCTCTTTTGTTTTTGTTGCTTACCTACCTGAAGTCCTCAAGGAAGCATGTTGCAGACATGAACCTCTTATTTAACTCTGCTTTTGACTGGGAAGATAGCAGGTATGGTGGTTTTTTAATTGGCCTGTTCACATACTCACTCAGCACCTCTATCAGCAGAGGCAAAGAAGGCCAGACTTCTTTTTGTTCCAGGGTGTCAGAGAAGAATGGAAAGCCCAAACAAACCCTGCTGTGAGGAAGGCGCAGATGAATTGGTTTTGCTCTGAACTAACCTGAGTGCTTGGAAGAACAGAAGCTGTGCCTACTTAGCCAAGTGTGTATTGGGCTGGCTGGCCGTGGTGTAGTAGCTGAGGGAAAGATCCCAGTTACAGATACTCGGCTGAAGATGGGAAACTAGTAATTTATGCTCTGTTGCCATTCAGCTTCTCTCTGGTACCTCTGGTTTAAGCAGGTGTGTTAAAGCAGAGAAGTAGGAGAAAACTTCAGAGGCATCTGTTTTTCTGTGCAGTAGCAAAACACTTAGCAATTAGTAGTGAATGCAAAATCCAAATATTTGTATTCAAATAGAGTGCATTCCTACCGAAGCATTTTAAGTGGTTTGTTGCTTTGGTAGAAAAAGAGCTTAGAAATAAAGCAAGGGAGTCTTTGTGTCAAGAGAAACTCAATGGAATGTTATGTTTCAGTACTTCAGTCTTTATGTTAAGATTTGGAAAGCAAATTACTTTTCTATGCTTTACCTAAGCACAAATTACGGTGAAGAACAGAGAGAAAAAATGTTGAAGAGAGTGACTATGAAAAACAATGATATTGTGTAAGTGTTTGGCACAGTAACAACATCAAAACCGTCCTCATGTGTTTGTTTATTTTGGAAAACAGTTTGGGCAGGGCAGTACTGTGATTATTCAAGTCATGTTTGGATATAAAAGAAGCGTGGTTTGCTCTGTCAGGCAGGTGTTGCTGCGTTCCAGTGAAAAACATTTGCTGAGCTTGTGTGCAAGAAATGCACCTGTTTATTGGAAGGACGATTTCAGCTGAGATAAACTGGTGTGCAGCGTACAGCAAAGTGACTCAAGGGTGAGACATCCTTTTTTAAGCTGGGATTCTTCCTTTGGCACTGTGATAGTTTTGCCTTTGCTCATGTTAGTTGTGCTTCAGTCAGTGCTGGTTGTACTTCAGTTGACCTCTGGTTACTGTATGTGTGTGTTAGAAAGACCTTTTGTAATTTATCTATTATGAATGATGGTTATTGAGGAAAGTTATTTCATGGGCTACTTTATTATCTTGAATACAGCAGCTTGTAATACTTATGGGTTTACCAGAGGGATTTAATGAATCTGTGACAATAGAAACAATTACAGGGGTGGTAGAAAGAATCCTTGAATGCATTATTTTTATTTCCCTGGAGTTAATCTTCACATATCAAAGTAAATTAACCAGAATATGCTTCATGGATGTCTTCTGGATTCCCAAGTCAAAAGCTATTATGAACAAAATGTGATTCTCTTTATTCCCTGTCCTACAATCCTTTCTCAAAGTATGCTCCTGGTGAAGTCAATATAAGTGAACAGAGTAATATTCTGCGTGTATTTGTGGTGTTAAGGGAAAGACACTAGTCACTGGGATATGTAGAGGTAAAATTATTTCAGGAGATATTTTTGCTTTTCTCCCCAAATCTTCGGCTCCTGCCACCCTCTCAGTCTCCATCCACCTGGCTGGTGTCACCCATCTTCATGCTCTTTGTTATCCCAAGGGTTGGCAGTGCACGGCCTCTGGTCCGGGTTTCCACCCGGGGAGGAGCTCAGTCTGCATTTCAACCTGCAGTTTGCAAGCCGAACTACCTGCACCGGGTGTATTCCTCAACACTACAACAGAGTGTTTGCATGCCTCACTTTGTCCCTTTAATGCCCTGAGGGGTTGCCAGCGGAATGGCATTTACTGAAGAGGTCAGGTTTGATGGAGACTGAAATCATAACATGGCTGGAGAGGAAACAGAATACATTTTGTATTTATTTGCCTAGGAGTAGATAGATGCAGAGATGAATGTCAGTGTAATCCTTAAACTGTTTACTGTGTTGTGCTAATCTCTACAACTACATCTGATTACAAAAGAAAAAAAGGCCACTGGTAGGCTTTAAAAGTTTCTGCCATCTGTCCTGGTGCTTACCCTTCGTTCACAGTAAGGATGTATTGTGAGAGCCTCCCCGTGTATTGCAGCCTCTTGGGCTGCTTTTACCTTCTGCCTCTCTTTTGGACTCTGTTCAAATGGAGCAGCATGTGGGTCTTCTGTTTTACCAGAACAATGCAGATCCTCATATCCTATGCTTCAGTTGTTTAACCTAGCAGCTTTGCATTTGCGACCTTCTTTTTTATTGTGTGGCTCTTCACAACAACTTGCAGCGGAGTTATCACAAGGAAGAGATCTTCTAGGTCTTTTCTAGCAAGAGGAATGGTGTGCTCTCCTGAAAGCTCCTTCATCCTTAGCATTTTAGTGCTTGTGGAATGGTTTCACCCTGCATACCCTTGTTAGCTGAGTGCACCTCCAGATCCCCACCGTGTAAATGACTGTACCCTTTGGGTGCTCTCTGGATCAGGCTCGTCCTTTGCCCTCGTATGACACTTCACTGTTTCTATCTGCTGGGGAGATCTGCCTAGATCTGAAACCACCGAACGAGGGAGACAGCCTATTCTTTTAGCAGGACAGTGGCTTTCCTGCAGCTCCTGGCCTGCTTTCTGGTGTCCATGAGTTAGTGTAGTTGAAAGGAATACAATTACCTGTGATTGTGAGGAAGAACAGTCTTTGGGAGAGCTAAGGAAGGTGCACAATTTACACCAATGTTGTTCATGCTGAAGTGCTTCGTTCATCTAAATCACATTTTGTCCATGTACTGATGTAATAGGCGATATGTTATTAAATCTAGTAAAAACCACCATGGCTTTTGACAAAACACTACCATTACTGAAAAGCTGGGTTAAGCTCTCCCTAAATCCCAAAGTAATTCAGGCTGTTAATGAGGTTTCAGGACTCTTCCCTAGAAAGTGCAGACCAGGCAAGTGATGGAGATCTAGAAAATAATATACAGATACCAAATTTGAGAGTTAATCCCTGTATTTTTAAATATTCAATGAATAATTTAGCAAAATATTTTAAATATTTAAAGTGTATTTAAAGCACTGTTTCAGCAATTCCTGCATCTTTGGGTTTTTCTTTCTAATCTTTTTGGTTCGTGATAGAGGTTTCAGGTATGCTGTTATTTCCACCCCTTAGGCTGTAATGAAGTGAAGTATTAGTTCAAGATATGAAATAGTGGATGTCACTGCTTGGGCACAGTTTGGCATAAATACCTAAAAGATTTTGATTTTATGGTGGAAGTCCCTTATAATAAAGTTGTGGTTTTCAGAGGTAAGGCTGGACTTAATTGGAATTACTCACACAACTTGATGGGAGGAAAGAGTGCTCTTAGAAAATATAATGATGAAGTTCTAAAGATTTTTTGCTTAAAGAATTTTTCCCTCCACAATGTATACATTCTCTCCATCAGTTGCAGTGTGAAAAATGGTAAGGTTTCTTAATGCTTAATATATATTATCTTTGTTTATTGTTTGTCACTGGCTGTGGCAAATGAAAGTAGCCTTAGCCAGTATAAAACAAATAAATTTAACATGCTCTTCATGCAATGAGTATGTAAACTTGAAGCTTCATGCCAAGTCTGTGTTGGTTAAAAGTTAAAAGCCTGTATGTTCTAAAGAGAATGCAGGACAAGTTCATGGAAGTGAAGTCTGATGAGTGTTTCCAAGTACGCAGAAATTCTGGCATAAAAATGGTAGGAAGAATATTTTGGGGGGGTGGGGTGGGGGGTGGTATCTTACATTCTTCCTGAACATAAGATTTTGCATGTGCATGAGATGGGCATGTGGCCTGGCTTCATTGTAGGAACGGCTGCATCAAATCGGAATCCTGCAGTCACACAGCATCCTCAAAAGTGTTTAAAATTGTAGAAAGTAAGAACTGAAAGTCTCAGAGCTGGTTATGTCCGCATTGCCCAAGGTAATGCAAATTGCATGAGCTGACAGTCTTATTCCGTGAGCTCAGGGAATGCTGCTGATCTTCTTTTTGTTTTTTGAACTTTGATAATCCACTCTCCCACGTGGCTAAACAACCGAGAGAGATCTTGTTTTCTGTGTATCTAATGATGGCAGCAATTTCTTGGCAGCTGAATTAATTTCAGATTCTGTAACATGACTTCAGATTAACATTAGATTTCTCATAGCTAATGGTATTTTAGCCTCTCAACTCTATTCATAGGAAGAAAAAACCCTCTCTCTAGAGGTGTTTATGTTTCACATCTGATCTCTCCTATTTTCTTACATGGCATGTGTGTCACAGTTTGACCCTTTAATAGATAGAGGTGTGAAAAGCACTGTGGTCATGACTGGCAGCACTTCTTTTCAAAAATCAGTTCTTAAACTTTGGTATTCTACACGAACAGAAAGGTTTTTGGCGTATACGTAATAAGAGGAATTCAATTTCGGAGTGATCTGTGCTGCATAATAAGATGCACTCACTTGTACAGGGTTCACTTTAATAAGATAAATGAAACATTGCACAAATAGGAAGTAAAGATTTAGGTCACCCTTAAACTACATTAGAAAAACAGTGACTCTCTGAAGTAGTGGGTAACCAATCCCCATGTCGTACAGGGGATGAGGCTACAGTGTGTCTGTACTGAGCAGAAATAAAGGAGGTGTCTTTTTTTTGTTAGTGAGGCTTGCTGGAACAAGTCAGTTTGTTGTCTTACACTGAAAAATAGGATGTCCTCTTGTAGGGAGTTAGAAGAAAATTAGGGAAACTTATTCAAAAATCAGAAAATGTTTTACCCTGAGGGGTTAAAAACAGTCTGCTCGATTGATTTAACAGAAAAAAAAGGAACGCAATGAATACAAATATGGAAGTGCAAATGCAGGTGAGAGGAAGGCTCTTGAAATAGAGTGGTGTTTAGTAGTTGGGAGTACAAAAAGTGCTTCTATAAAACCTTTAGTCTGAATATGAAGGAACTAATTTGTGTAGACTGTTATATAGGAGGTTGGGAGCAGTGCTCATCTTGGTTACTTCATCCCTAAAATCTGAGAATAATAGAACTATTTCTGGGATGCACACAATCACATGGTAAATTTTATTTTAAGATTCTGTGATGGATGGATTAAAAAAGTAATTTTAAGAGAGTTCACAGTGCACGTATTTTCTGTTTAAAATTAAAATATTTTAAAAATTAAACCATTTTTCACTGTACATGCTGATTACTCTGTTAAATTGTGGTTTTTTTACAGCTTAGAGTAGAGAAGTGATGTAGCGTCTTCCATCTTCATGTTCTTACACATGAGGACAGACTTAATAGAAAAGTTGATGGAGAGAGGTTAATTAATTTAATTGGTTTCCATGGGACTTATAAAAATAAATATGGGTACAGTTCATTTTCTCATAGAAGGCTGTTTTCTATAAGCCTATAGAATGAGTTAAATTTGGCTTAAAATCTGTTTGGAAGCACTTATTTTGATGTTGCCTAAGGGATAGGATGGCTCGTGTTTTTTTGGTAAAAAGAGGGATCCAGGATGTTAGAAGTGCTCTCCTCCATCCTTGGCAGCAAATGTCATTTCCCAGACCATGGCAGAAGTGGCACCTGTGTCGTGTGCCAGACTGTGCTCGAGAGGAGCTGTTCAGCTGCGATGTCTGCGATCACTGAGCAGCTGTTCTGCATCTCCTGCAGGTGACAGGCCAGATGGAAGTGTCTCCTGTGCCTGGTGCAGCCCACAGGCTGTCCTCTGGATGGTCCACATGGCTGGCCAGTGCTCATGGTAGGCTTCTCCTGCTGGCATGAGTGGGTTTTCTAAAAGCTTGCAATATTCTTGCGCGTGAGTAAGCTTAAAAGCCTTGCTTTCCTGAGAACGCTGAATGAAAAAGATCAGGCATCTTTCGAACTCGTAAACTGAGTGATTATGGATTTTTCTAACCAGAAACTTGTGTTTCTTCTCCCCCACCCATGACTGCAACTGTTTTCCATGTTGTCTGCTGGATTTTTGCCGCTTACATCCGTGGATGCATGCAGTGAGTCAGTCCCTATTCCGCATTAGCATTCTGTGCCGGGAGGAGCCCTCGGAGACCATGGCTTAGCTCTGCTTAGGCTTTGCTGTACAAGCCTGTTGTTAGACAAAGCTTCACACTGAATTCGCATTTTCATTATGAAAATGTGCATCTAATTGGTTCTTTCAGCTAACTGAAATGAAAAATGGGTGGCATCTGTTTAATAAAGTCCATTATCATCTGGAGATTAGAGAGGGAAATATTTCTACTTTGCTGTGTCTTAGTGTATCGACTCAGTGTTTCTTTAGGGGGTTCAGTGCTGACCTGGAGTTTTACAGGAAACTTCATGCAGTCAGCATGTATCTTGAAACTGTTATGAACATATGACCATATTGATATTTTCTTGGATTCTAGTGGATATCTAAATACGGTACGTGTAAATTTAAACACACAGAAAATGAAAGTGTGCATTACCAGTCTTCTATCTGAGCTGTCCCGTACACAGACCCTAATTTAACCAGGTCTATCTCATTTATTTCCACCATGGCTCACTGTATTTTTAGGAACTTAGCATATGATATTTCTTCTTCCTTTGTTTCTTGGTGCTTTGAAAGAAATCCTTGTGCTGAGACTTAGTCACACACATTGAGACAAACTGATAACGTATGTAGGTACTTGAGGAATGCCGTATGCGTTCCTCAACTTTGCTGCAGCTGGTTTCTTCAGAAGTTTGTCATGGAAGCATTTCACGGGGTGAAGTGTATGGAGGACATATGGCATGTTTCTTGGCAGACTATGGACTTCTGATGTTCTTGTCTATAAGCACAGACATACTGCTTTCTTTATATAGGTATTGTGTGTTTGTGTGTGTGAATATATATATATGAGAGAGCTGATTTTATACTACGCTGTTGCAGAATAAGTGTTGTAAGGTATAATTAGAGAAGCTATCATTAAACTACTACTGAGTTAGTTTAGGATTATATGTTATTTCATTTTGGATTGAGGCCATTTCTCTCATGTGGTTTCCATGTCTGTGATTTCTTGTTCTTCAAAATACAATTAAAGACTCAGCAGACATATACAGCTAATGACATAGAGAGAAATTAAATATTTTAATGACTTGAAGCGTGAAGCTTCATTCATTTATTTCTTTATTAAAATATTATTTAATACTTAATCTATGCTAATGAAATATGAAAAAGATGAAAGCACAAAAATACAGCATCTGTGGTGAAGCTGAGCCGGAGATATTTCGGATATTGTAAGTAAAGGGTGTGTTTAAAGGCTGCCCTTTGTGCATCCTACTGGGATGCTGTGTCATAGCAACAGACTATAGCGGGAGCACTGGTTTCTGGTTGAGGGGTTGCTTGGGAGTGTTTTGGTGACTGAGGGATTTTGGTGGGGTTGCCCTGCTCGAAGGACTGTCTTTGTTTCTGCGCAGTCAGCTGTGGTGGATAATTTCTGGGACTGGTTGGTTCATCCTCTTCAATACCATAGCTCAGGTTGTAGGAAAAGAGGGATTCTCAGGCCATTGATGGTGTCTGTGAGAGAAATGGGAATGTGCCCTTATGGAAAAGTGTGAGTGATATAGCTAGGTAGGGATAGCATTAAAAGGCCTTTGAGGAAGAAATGGAGAAATTTGGTGCCAAGGGAAGAGAGATGGGTGTACGTGTACATTTGGGTTGTGTGCTGGGAGCTTGATAGTGTCTTAGGATGTGACAACAGAACTGCTGACCTTGAATGATGCTGCTTTTGCCACATCACAGCTGGACAGCTATAGCGCTTTGGAATTACCCAGTTCAGCTGGGGTCCAGGAGAGGCTTTCAGAGAAAAGGCAGTGTCAGATGGATAGCTGACAGTGAACATTGCTTCACTTCTCTTTTTATCAGGAAAAAATTCTGAGCAAACATAACTCACACTGTGTTTGTGCATATATGCTGTGCAAAATGTACGTATCTAACTAAGCTTCAATCCTTTTGCATGCATGATTTCTATGATAAAGGTATTTATTACTGCCTGGTGAAAATTGTGTGTTCAGTTTGAATAAATGTTTTTGTCAGGATTTCTGCAGGAGTGATCTTAGAAATCATGGGGGTTTTTTTAAATTTACTTTTCTCTGTGAACTGTGGTGTAGTTAAAGGTGGCTTAAAACTTAAGAACAAATACCTGTTCTGCTATAAGAATAAATAATGCTTTATTAGAACAAAGAGTGTATATTTTTCAACTACTTTAAAACCTTTCCTATCTCTTTACCATAGCAATAACTTTTAGTGCTTACACAGTGCTTGACTTTTCCAGAAGCACTTTACAAACATTAATGAATTGTTTTCCTAGGTTGAGAAAGCTGCACAGTGCAGACAATGGGTGGGAACAGTTGGGGACAGCCAGGCCAGCAGAGAAGTGTGTCTTGCTGCACCTCATTATTTCCTGTTGAAAAGATGATTGTCAAAGGTGCCAGCCACCTTTCATTGTCCTTCCCTCTTGATAGCTCTTATCTTGGGGAATCCACCCTGTGTATTTCTTAATGAATCTCTCCTCTGAGAACACACCATGAAGTCTTACCTCATATACAATTTTAGGCCCACTAAGATTTTCACTGGAAAATAATTACTACTGCTATATACACATAGTGTGCCTCAAACTAGGGATGATTAGCATTTGTGTGGTGCTTTCCAAATAGTGATCTCAAGGTGCCTAATGAAGTTGGCATTTCCCTGTTTTGGAGATGTATAAAAAAATTAAAGTTCAGAGAAGACAGAATTGTAAATAGCATGTTGGATTTCTGGCAAATAGCTTCTCCTTAAGAGAATGCATAAGATTGTTTTAATATGGATAACAGAAGTGCTTTGAATTATGAAAAAGAGTAAGATTACAGGAGTTAAGAGGTGCAATATATTTCACATCCATGCTTAATTCAGAGAGAAGGAAAAGCCAGTATCCATGCATGTTGAATTGGTATCACAGTAAGACAGTGAGTGCATACACCTGAGGACTTGTGTAGAAATTAATTACCGTTTAGTTTCCTTAATAGATTAATTTGTAATGGCTAAATAAGTTAACTGCGTAGCAACAACCAAAAATATTGTCTCAGACCATACCCATCACCTTTGCCCCATGCACTGCAGTGGACTTTGTGTTGAGTTTTGGCAGCAGAGGAACCGACACAAATCTGTCTAAATCCCAGTTTTGCTACCATGCATATTAACCTGTGTTCCTCCTGGACGCTTCAGAAGCACTGAAACATTTCTTTCCAGTGCTCTTTTTTTCACTGGTACATCAAAACAAGGACTGCTGCTGCTACAGTCTCCTCGCCTCCAGCTGCCAGTTACAGGCGTATCTTTAGTGTTGTGCTTCCCTGTGTTTGGTGAGGAGTGGTTTTTATGTGTGCCCTGGGCTCCCTCTGATCTTCTGCAGTAGTTGCCTGGACCTCATCTTGCAGGTTTCAGTGCTTTTTTTTGTGCATCTTGCCCCATCCTCTCCAAGAACAGGATGTCATTTCCAATGATCCCATGGGGACTTGGAGTTGAAAGATTGAATAGGAAAGGGAAGCACTTGTCAAGAAAGGAGGAAATTCAGATGAATTAAGGAAAGGAGATTAATGGTCAAATGAATCAGCCTTTTTTTTTTTAAATCTGCTATTACGTTTTTGTAGAAAAATGTCTGCTACAGATCCAGGAAATGGTATTGTCATTTAAACAAAAAAAAAATTGCTTGGCTTTCTATTGAAAGGCAGGGGGTTTTTATCTTTTAGAAAAAGAAATTTGATTAGATGATGATTATGACAGATGATTATTTCTTGAGAATTCAAACTGACTCAGCTGATATGATCACAGGATTATAGAATACCAGGTTGGAAGGGACCTGAAGGATCATCTTATCCAGTCTTTCTTGGCAAAAGTGCACAGTCTAGGCAAGATGACCTAGCACCTGGTCCAGCTGGATCTTAGGAGTGTTGAATGTTGGGTAACCCTCCACTTCCCTGGGGAGGTTATTCCAGTGGCTGATGGTTCTCATGGTGAAAAATTTTCCTATCGTGTCCAACCAGGATCTCCCCAGGAGTCTCTGGTTCTTATCTTGGGAGACAGCTAATGGACATTTTTTGCTGCCCTGGTGGGTCTGGCTTATTCCCCAGCTGGGTGCAATGGCATGAATATTGCCTCTTTGGACCCTGCCTCCTGAGCCCTCCAGTTTAAAGCCTGCCTCACCAAGTTGGCCAGTCCGCTGCCAAACATTCCCTTGCTTCTCTAGTCAGATGGATCCCATTCTTTCCTAATGGACTGTAGTCATTGTAGATAATTATTGATGACAATTATTATTGTCACAAAATCAAAAAGTGGGTCAGGTTGCAAGGGGCCACAGTGGTCATATGGTCTAACCTCCCTGCTCAAGCCGGGTCATCTTAGAGCACCTGGCACAGGATTGTGTCCAGACGGTTCTTGGGTATCTCCAATGAGGGACACTCCACAGCCTCTCTGGGCAACCTGTTCCAGTGAATAAATAAAGAAAGAATAATACACACAATAAAGAAATTCTTACTTGTGTTCAGATGGAAGTTCCTGTGCATCAGTTTCTGCCCATAGCCTCTTGTCCTATTACTTGGCACCTCTGAGAAGAGCCTGGATCCATCCTCTTGACACCTCTCCTCAGATGCTGAGAGACATTGATGAGGTCCCCTCTCAGTTGTCTCTTCTCAAGGCTGAACAAGTCCAGCTCCCTCAGCCTTTCCTTATAAGAGAGATGCTCCAGCCCCTTAATCATCTTTGTCACCCTCTGCTGGACCTGCTCCAGGAGCATCTGCCCCTTCATCCAAGTCATGGATGACTTCCTAAAGGCCCTGGAAGTTGAGATTTAACAAAATATTTGGATAGGATGTTGACATTAAATACTCCAGTAATCAGTGTTTTCCTCAATTTTTGATTTGTTCCAAATTCTGGCCTTTGCAACGGGTAATGGGCCAGGTATCTGCAGTTCTTCATACTGTCAAGAAATGAGAGCTGGGGACATAAATCACTGTGTTGTGAAGTACCTGAAAGTGTGCTAAAATCACATGGCATTACAGATTTTGATCATTATGTGCAGCAAAATGATTCCCTTTAAATGACAGTGGGATTTTTTTCTAATTGAAAAAGACAGCTAGACTCCAATAGCATAATTAGCATAGATTATCTTCAGTGTTGGTCTGTTTGTGCTTTTACTTCAAGAGGCCCTTAAGGATGGATGAATATTTGTTAGATGCATCTTGTTGCAGCTGGAAAGCTAACCTATATATACACAAGTTAGTTGTAGCTAAAAGCTCACTTTCNATATTTGTTAGATGCATCTTGTTG
The DNA here is from genome assembly GCA_013397975.1 of Machaerirhynchus nigripectus. Classification (NCBI taxonomy): domain Eukaryota; kingdom Metazoa; phylum Chordata; class Aves; order Passeriformes; family Dicruridae; genus Machaerirhynchus; species Machaerirhynchus nigripectus. The sequence goes on along the minus strand of VZRQ01000114.1, from coordinate 1,614,092 downwards.
TAGTAAAAATCATAACCAGCTGGAAAGCTAACGTATATATACACTAGTTGTAGATAAAAGCTCACTTTGCTTTTTAGATTTTAGTTTTAGTACTCCTCTTTGCTTAATGATGTTTTCAAGTCCTCTCCATTTTTGTGCGCATAGCTTTCTCTATGATAGTACATTCTAACGTTTAGGAACTTTTTTCGAAAAAAAGCTGAAGCAGCTAATAATTTTTTTTTAAAAAAGATTGGTCTCGGTAGGTGTAATTAAACACCCAGTTTGTCACCTCAGTAGGCAGCAATTCTACTCTTGTTCTAGTATCTCATTGCACTATGTGTGGCCACACTTGGTTAACATGTTATCTGAATGTTTGATCTGATCTGAGCAGTGAAGTTCTTAAGATGATTTTTGGATTGCTAAGTTCATCCATTGTTTATATGAATATAAGTAATGCAGTGTCACGCATAGACCTATACTTTAAGTGTTAATTCAGAGAAATAACTCTGCTTTGTTTTCTAGCTACTTGCACTGAAAAACTTAGCTTTGAACATAGGATGTTCTCTTTCTTTTTTTTGGGCAGCTGAGGTCTTGCAAGAATGGTAAATCCTGTGATTGGAGAGGGAATTCTGAGGATTTTTTAAAATGTGAGGTTCTAATTGGTGGCTATTAAGAAGGCTAAATTTCCGTATTAGCTAACAGGAATTAAAAAAAGGGACATGATGCTGAAATCTCTTATTTACAATACTAAGCTTTTTAATTATCTGAATATCAGATCTGATTTGTTTGTGCAGTGTTTTAGAAAATTAAGAGAATAGTGTTGTGGATAGTAGCCCTAGAAGCTTAACAGACGTTAAAACATCTCTGCAGCCTAAAAATATACATCCCAGGATAGCAGAATATCAGATATCTCAAAAAACATGCTTGGGGTATTGCATATACAAATCATGTTATGCTTTCCAGTATCTAAGTAGGCACGATGTGTTTGATCAGTGGTCAGTCGGGGTTGCTTGGAACACCTGAGGTAGAGGGAAGACTGATAATGGGTGAAATTTTGTCTCAAATTTAGGCTATTATGAGCCTGTAGTAACTCTGCCAAGGACAGTAAGGTTATTCTATGTTTATGTCCAAATAGATGATTATCCAATTAGTTCAGTAGAAGAAAGACTAGAAACCATTGAACTGAAAGATGTTTGGCTTTATCAAGGATGTTGATAATCATGGTTAAATACTAACATATGAATGAGTATAGAAAAGAAGAGTGATAGAACAGCCTGTTTTTTCTAGCCATCTCAATGTTAATATCAGTATAATGGTGAGATAGATGTTTTTCATCTGTATTGGGGCATTCCTTATGGAAGCATTGAGCATAAACACTGCACACCCAAGCAATATTTGCAATTTAAATTGTGGGATGGTTTCTATCAGGAAATGTCACTTCACACTGCCTGCTTGAGGTCAGTGAGTTAAATACTGGAGTTGGATTCTAACAGGGCTGGATAATTTAATAACCCATAACAGCATTAGCAGTTATGCATGCAAAGATAAAGGTTATCACGCTTTGCTCTATAAGCTGATTGCAGTGGGGACCTGTGGGGCCTCTTCTCTTTTGACTTTAGAGCAGCAGAAGAGCTGCTCTCTTAGAGTCGAATCACCTTTGTAAAAAGAGAAATAGTAGACTTGAAAGTTCAGTGATCTCAGTTTATACAGTAAATGTTGCATCACTCCATCTATTCCAATGAGATGCTTGAAATGCAGAGATGTTACAAGAAGGTTGGTGCGGCACCATGCAGAGATAAAGTGCCCTGCCTGACTGTTGCCCAAAACATTATTTAGGATAAAGGAATAGGAGCAGCTTCGTTTGAGTTAGAGAATTTACAAGTGGATTAGGAACTCCTTATCTTCATGTCAGTACAGATGGATACCTCGATAGAGGGAATCTGGTAAGCTTTTGGGAAAAGATGTGCAGAACTGCCATACTGAGACTATTACAGGAGCTAATCAGAGCTGAACAGCTTTAATCTGTTTGTTTACTACTGAAAAAGTACACACAAGGAAACATAGAATAAAAATTGAATTTAAAAGTAAAATGTTTCTTATTTTTTGGTTTATCATACTTCTAAAATAAAATTTGCAGTCAGTTAATGATGTGAGAGGAGGCAGGGTGCATGCACCTGACAATTAGCTTGGGAGAAAAAAAACATTTTGCTTCTTAGTATCTGCTTATTCAGGATTGGCTGCAATTTTTAAGCATGTTCTCTGTTGATCTGGACTTTATGAAAGAATACTGACCAGAAGGTACCATATTCTTTGGAGATTAATTGATGGTAAAACACGCTGATCCTGCAGCTGAGTATGTGGTGAAATGTGTTACACTTTTATAACCAGTCTTGGTATATAGAAGATTTCATTATAGTTAGGTTTTTAATGCTTGGGGGGAGCTGTTGGCCTAAAATATAGTTACCTTGTCACTCAAAATATTTGTTCTGATAGTCTGTTCCTCTCTTGATGTTACGTTGCTGCTTTTCCTCTCACATTTTGCTGGAAAACTATTTACTTCTTTACATTACCTTTTTTCTTCTGCATTTCCAGGGTGTAGAAGGAATTAAACAGGGTGATGAAGGAATATTGGAAGTGTTTATTGTTGTCTACTGACCTTGAAGTAAACTGAAATATGGGTTCTTTACTAAACCAAATGAAAACAATAACCAAAAAACCCCATCTATGTTCTGTCTCAAGCCATTTAGAGTTGAGCTTTATCCCTCACTGCATATTTAACTGGAAAATTGAAACCTTCCTAGGCTGGGATGCTTTATTGAAGACAATACCCTGACATGTGTGGGCTATTGCTCTGTAGCACATCTGTCTTAATCATTTGGTGCATTGGGACTACAGGCCCACCTAACATTACTCACTGTCCTGATCAACAGATACTTCAAGAAGACTTGGTGTGTGAATAAGATAAGCTTTCATGCTGTGCACATTTAATAGATAAGTGGAAAAAAACCCCATAGGTTTTTTGTTTCATTTTACAGAACACTAGTTAAAGGATTGCAGAGGGACTTAGGATTCCCCCCTTTCCACCTTTTTTTGCTGTTGTAGTCACAAAAAAAAAATCTGGGGATGTGCAGATGTCTTATGCTTGCCAGTAGCAGGGATTCCTTCCCCCTTTCTCAACCTTAAGCTGCAGAGCGAAAAACAATCCCCTCACCTAATTATCTAACTCCTTTTTCATGCTCGTGGTTACTGTAATTCTCACGTACTGAAATTGGTCTAGCAGTCTGTTATGGGACACAGTAAATGACTTCTTATATAGCTGTGATTGATCTCTCTGAGAGTATGTAGTTTGTCTGGTGCTAGTGTGAAATGTCAGGAACAGTGCTCAGAAATCAGCATTTCAGCAAGGAATTTTACCTGAGTCCTTGAAATTGCAGAGACCTTTTAAATCTGATTGCTTAGATACGAGGCATAGGAGACAGAAGGAATGCTTGGTTTTGAGTGTGACTGCATTGCCACACGCCAGCCCTCTGATACTATAAATATTTGTACTTTTATTCTCTTTAATTAGTGAGAACTAGTTAGAAATAATGATTTTAAAAACTGTTTTAAAAATTGAAAAGTCTTTCATGCTCCTTTTATCCTCTCGGGAAGGGAGAAACCGGTTTATCCAGGAATAGTGAAGTTACTCTAACAGAAGTATAGCGGAGCTTAAGAAAGAGCAAAAGACAGGTGTATTTATGTGTTTATGAAGGTGTAACTTCTAAGTGTGTATTTTTTTGCATCACAAGCATCTTTTGCTGTTGCAGCTATGGTATTAATGCTGGAAAAATACTAAGTAGAAATTGTGTTAATTATTGCAATAGGTGATGACGTTTTCTTTGTTTATGCCAAATCTTCATTAAAGAAGAGTAAGTCCAGTGTCTTAGGTGGAGACTTGTGCAGGAGAAGCCTATCAGCAGTTTATTTAGATTTTGGTGAGGGTGGTTACTAAGCTTCCTTGGCGGATTTTCCCTTGGAAACTATATTGATGGCACATGGGCAGGAGGGTTCTCATCTCTTCTAACCTGACCAGAGGTTAAAATGCCTGCGTGGTTGCCACACTTGGAATCAGCCTAGTGTTTGAACAGTAAAACCTGCAATGCTGTTTAAGTTCATTGCCAGCAAGAAAGACTGCCTGCCTTGTAGTGGTTTGTACGATACATGGATTTAGAGTACAGGAATTACCACTGTGGTGAAACAAACTGAATTCTAGAAATCACTACAGCTGGAAAAACTCTGTCAATTGCTAGCTCAGAGTCAACATGCAAGTTACAGTATGAACGTGGATTTGAAAAATCTTGGTTAGCTTGTGCTTCAGGTGAAATAAAAATAAGGCAGTAACTTTTTTCTTTCCTTTTCCTCCTGAAGTAGCTGCTGGTTTTTTTTTTAAAGTCAATTAAAAAAAAAAAAAGTGCAATTGTTGCTTGAAAATTGACATGAAATTGTGTGTCATTTACACAGAAACGGTGCCAGAATGGAAACCTTACAATTTTCCACCAAGGAGTTCTATTGCCTTGTATTTGTAGAGTTGTTAATTTAAATCTTTCGTCAGCAGAAAGGTTTAATTTTAAAAGCCTTACTGAAAATACTTTGTGTGGGCAGCAATTCCAGACTTTTATGCTATGGACTGTATTTCGTTATTCTTTCGCAAATTGGATTTTTTTTTTTAACATTTTAGAGTATGTTTTAATTTTTCCTATTGATTAAGAACAGATGGTTAGCCTAATGCCAACTAAGTTTAATATGGCCAAACAGGTTAATTTTCTGGGTTTAATCCTCTAATATGCGTCAGGAAAATTTTGGAGTATTTCCTGCTACCCTCAAAATATGGCGGGCCATATTTGAATAATTTCTAAGGTAATCTCTGTGCAGCATTGCAGAGAAAAAATAATTTGATGTTAGTTGAACAACCTTCTGGAAGTGATGTCTTCTCCATGACCCTTCCTTATCTCCCTGTCAGCAAATACGGGCTCTGAGCTTGCACCTCTCTGGGGCTATGGTGCTTTATGACAACTAGAGTGTTATCACAGCCAGGACAGTGATGGCAGTGAGCTTGCTGGTGGGGTTTTAGCTTCAGTGAACTAAAACCAAGTGACTTCAGACAGAAAGTTTGCGGAGAAGAGGGGGCTTCTTGTCATCTCTGCTGCATGTTTGGGTTGGTGTGAAGGGAGGAACAGGTGAGAATGGCATTTCTGCTGATGGTACTAGTGAGAGATGACTGTGCATAGTATAAAACTTGTCCTGGGTTACCTGATTTGAGAAGAAGGCAGGGTTTTATGTGAGAACTGCTGTCTTGGCTTACAAGCTGGTGGGTGGACTGGTCCTGTGAGTTATTACAGTGTTACAGAGCAGAGTTGTGTACCTGCAGTTGCCACAGGTCCCGTTGGCACTCATTATCAGCAGGGGATGCAACACCAGTTGGTTTCTTCGTCAGGGAAAGTGAGATGTGACATAGGGATTTATGTTTTCAAGATGTCTCTTCAGCTTTGCGAATCAAGCAGTTATGTAGTCGTATTTCAGAATGTGTTTTGATTTTCAGGATGTGCATTTTTGAGCGGAAGAAGCATCCATCTAGCTTCAGCCACATAACCCTGATTCTTACATTAGAAGTCTGTTTTTCCTCTGTGGTCAGTGGAGACTGAGAGGCTTTTCTGTAAGGCAATTCAGAACATCTAAATTGGATTACTTCTTTGATTTGGTCCCTTATGGAGCCCACTGTTCTTCACAGAGGAAGCTTAGGGAAGCTAAAGTCATTATATAGTTTGTCATGTCAGGTATGGTGAAACTCCTCTACCCAACTTCATTAATAATATATATTTGCATTACATGGTGGAAAACCACCTGAAATTCAGTATCATTCCTTTACATTTTAAACAAACTTTTCCATAAAAGATTGGTGACAATGAGCAAATACTACAATTACTATAAAATGGTACTTTCAAAATGTGTTATTTATATTGTCTTGGAAAGTAACAAACTCCAGATGCTTTCAAACATCTCATTCAAGATGGGATAATAAAATAAAGTATTGTGCTACATGCTTGAAAATATTACAACAAGGGGGGACAAAAAGGACTTAGTTGTAATGAATGTGTGATTATATCTCTGCAAAAATAGCCGTAATGCTGTCTGGGGCATTTCAGTTTTGGATGTTTGGAAATGAGAAGGAATTATGGTCAGAGATACTTTTTTGAAGTGTTAGGCATCTGCTTGGGGGTTTATATAAAGTAATTAGTTGACTGGCCTGAGTAAAATTTCTTTAGTGTGTGGTTGCAAGGATGTGTGTGCAAGTGTTTGGAGCCATCTGACTTGCTAAAACGTTAAAATGGTAACAGTTACAGTGTACAGAAGTACTGCTTTTGGATCCCCATCACGCACCTGCACAATTGGCACATAACTACAGGAACAATTGTGATCACTCAAGCTTTCTCCATGGCTGACAGGTAAGCAGATTTTTTAGTAGCTTGGGAGAGCTGCGTAGGATCACTTTGTGTACTTGAAGTTAATCATTGGTGAAGTGCTTTGTTGGATCAGGGTCATTGTTCACTTGCTCAAGGGATCCCATCTCTGCTTACCATAATCTCTTTTTCTGACATTCTGTAATTTTCAGTCCAAGGGGGACTTGTTTTGTTGTTTGGTTTGTTTGGTTTTGTTGTGGTTTTTTTGGTTGTTTTCAAAAAGAAAAATCTGAAATAAGTTACTAGCAAATGCCTGGCAATGAGGTGACTTCTCTCAAGTCTATGTTCCTCAAAGAACAAGCAGCAAGTTCCTAGTCCTAGGGACTTGCAGCTTGATAGGAGGCCATGGGAACCAGGGAGGCAGTGTTCAGTTGGCCAGGCCTGGGAAAGGAGCCCAAAGATTGCTGCAATAAGATCACAGAGTTGCTCAAGTTAGGAATATATGCATCTTGATTCAGTTCCTTTGGTGTAAGAAACAAGTTTCTCACTAAGCTGAAATAAAACACACTGAAATGCAAAAATACATTCTTGGAGCTTCTTGTTTCAGATTTTCGTATGAAATAAGAAGTGTTAAAAATTAGTCCCAAGTTGACAGTGTTTATACTATCTGTTGTTCCTATCTCTTGCAGTCGCATATTCTTAGTGGTCTTGATCAAACAGGGTGTTTTCATGCAAAAGAAGTGTGCCATGGTGAGCAGCAGACTGGCCAAAACACTTTGGCTGACATCAGAGAACAGTATTAAATGAGAAAATATTTAGAATGCTGTTGTTGCTTTGAAATATGTATACATATCGCTTTATAATCCCATAATGAAAGTAAAATCAAACAGATAAATCTGAGAGTAGTACATTCAGCTGACAAGTCTGGCTTGTCAGAAAGGACATAAACCAGAAAAATATTTTAATGAACTATAACTCTTTCCAGGGAATATCTGGGTTTACAGTAGTAGCAAGCATAAATAAAATAGTCTTAGAGTAATTTATATGATGCTGGGCTAGTGAGTGCAGTGTACTTGCAAGGCTTCATCCCTTTGGAGAATAATACATAGGTATATCTGGAGATAAAAACACAGTATCTCAATGACTGAGTTTAAGAGCTGTTCCATTGTCAGAAGCACAAATTTTCAAATTTAGGGAATTCAAACTCAGAAAGCTACTGTCTGACTTAAAAGATTGAGTTAATTACAGACTGCACGGGCTTTGGCATTATTCTTTGCATCATTCCAGTCTACAAAATAACTTGACACCAAAAAAATGAGGTGCATGACACTGGAAGATGGCCTGAGAGCTCAGAGTGCAGCGTGGCAATGACTTCTAGTATCCTCAGAGATGACGGGAGAGCCCTGCAGTGGGAGTGGTGCTTTACCTGGCTTTCAGTGCTCACTGAGGCAGCAATGCCCCTGCAGGCTCAGCACAGCCTTTGCTTGGCTCCACTTAGGGTTCAGCTCCAGCTGCTGTGTCTTCTGTGCACTGCTTCCCACACAGTCATAACAGCAACAATTAAAAGGTCACAAAACCGTCTTCCTTTTTAAATGACTTGATAACATAGTCTGCTACGCTGAAACATGAAACAGGGTATAGGTTTGGGTTGCAGTGGTGTCTTTTTGCAGAATGTCATCATGGAATCTGTTTGTTTTTTGGTTTGGGTTTTTTTTTTTTTTTTGATGAAAGGTTTTATGGGTGTTTTCATCTGTTACTTGAAAATGAATTACGTTAAGTTAAAATGAAAAGGTGTTGTTTTAATAGAAATGAAGGCACGCTAACAGTCATCTGTCTTCAGATTTAAGACAGTAGTATTGTCTTCGGAACAGGTATTTTCTGCAAATAATTACATTTTGACTTGAAAACTCATTACTTTGAGAATGTTTAAGTGGAGAATTTTATCCCACATGTGGAATATTCTTTTCTGTTCATTATTTGCGAACCTAGTCAGTCCACATAAGATTCAATCATATAGACTGCTCCTGATTTTATGCCACTCTCTGAAGACAGAACAGGGAATGACAGGGCTAATTATAATCTGTCATGCTTAGTCATCCACATACACTTCTATTTTCAAGGGTAAAAGTCAAGCTGTTGTATGGGCATCTCATTGCAGTTAATAAAGATATATTTTCTTGGAAATATTAAATACGTGCTAGAAATACTTGGGACATTTAAAAAATCACAAGTAAAAATGAATTGCAAAATCAAGTTTCTCACTTGATTCTGTCTGTGGCAACTCTAAAAGCAAAAAGCTTTGGCTGTTGGGAGAGGTGAAAAGACTACAAGCTTTTTTATTGCCTCTAGTTTGAAGATCACAGAGTTTTGAAAAGCTGGTGTCTTTTTTCAAGTGAGCTTTTTATTTTAATAAGAGTGCCACAATTTATAAGAAAGCATAATATTTTTATTGTATTATCGATTAGCTGTCAATAAGACTTTGGAATGCCCAGCTGACTTACTGCACTACTGCTGCACTGGTAGAGATACTGCATGCCTACGAAGTTGATGATTAGCAGAATTAATTAACTCTAGTTGGGTGATTATATCCTGGTGCTGTGTCTTGAGTTTAACACGTTTTTACAAGTTGTTGAACAAGCATTTGTTCTCTTATGGAAGTTTTTTAATCATTTTCTCCTCTGTGTGACTATGCTGTGGAAAGCCTCTGAACTGTACCACAGAGAGACAAGCAGTGAGATGAGTCCAATCTCTACCAGCACATTCTCTATGCAGTGCAGGACCAGACCTTCCCAGAGCAATAGCTAGATTCTGATAAAGCCTGAATTATACTCAGTGTGAATGTTTTTGTACCCTGAGGGCATCTGTCCCCTGCTTGAAGTGGCGTATCAGATCACATCTGTGAGCATATGTAGCCACTGTTGAGATTGAGAGAATTTAAAATGCAATTGAAAGTGATTTGTAATCCCTTTACTGGAATTATTTCTGAGTTATTTTTCTCATATCCATTTAGTTTAAGGCTGTGTCTATTAAATTAAGTTGCCTTTTCTTCAAATGCATTTTCTCAGCTTCTCAAGAAAATGAGTGAAAACCGAATGTCATGTTGTGACCTTCTAGATTTCTGTTTAGTGCTCCCAATCAATCACAAAGATGTATATGTTATATCAAATCCATATTTAAAATGCAGTCTGAACACAGAGGTTGTGATGGAGAAATGGTGCAGAATCAATAAAAATCAGCTCCAGGCCATGCTGTTTAGCTGCATTGTGTTTCAGCACTGCAGGCAGAGAAAGCTCGGGTCCTTCCTTTCAAAGGAGAGGCGCTACTAGCATGGGAGCTGTTAAACCATTCCTCCTGCAGAGTCCAGCTTGTGTTAAATATTCCGTTCATTCCCTGTAACTCCAAACCCACTCCTTTGCAGGATTCTTTCCCCCCTCAAGAAGCATTTGCATCAAGCTCTGTCAGTTCTATTTGGTACAACACAGTGAGGTGTGGGGGTTGATCAAGTGTAGCTAATGATACAAATTTTAGAGCCACTTGGTGCGAGTGCTAGGCTTCTCAAACATCACTATAGTATTTTTATTTCACTAAACTTTCTTCATAAAATTGAAAGGTGTTTGTTTGAAAGCAGGATCCTCCAATTCCTGTAATTCTTTGGTGGGGTCAAACTGACACTCAGTTTCCAGCTTCACAAAAAATGCCATTGTGACAGGCACTTCAGTCATGGAGCTACTAACCCTCCCTCAGAAAGAAGGTGAATCTTAAAATTAAAGACGCTGTCACAGTAGTTGCAGCTTTGCTCTACAAAGACAGTCTCAGAGGTGGAGTATTGTTCATTTGCTAATTAAAACACTAATTGATACATCTGCTTAGAAGGATTCATGGGCCTTATTTCAGTATTCTGACAACAGGTGCCTTCCTGCCTTCCTTGTTCAGAGGGAAATAGCTTCAAGTGTAATAAATTTATGTCATCTTACAGCTAGAAAAAGTAATTTGTAAGTAGGATTGAATATGCCAGAAGAAAAATTTACAAGAATCTTACCTTTTAATGAAAATCTTGCATAGGTTTAGAATAAATAAAAAAAAAAGACTGACAAAAAAAGGGGCAGTGCATTTAAGAGATGGTCATAGGACTTAGAATTGGTGTTGTTTTGGTTCTGTTGTTCTAATTCATTAAAAGTAGTCTAAAAAAAGTATTCAAACCAGTAAGTGTAAACATAAACGAAATAAACTGATTATCCTTAGAGGTTCAGTAAAACTGTAGACAAGTTTTATTAGAACAGTGGCAATAGAACAGGAAGAAAAAGATGTATCCTCAGGATGTTCTCCTCCCATTTTTTGGGCCTTTTTTTGCCTTACTTCTAACAGTAATGTGAAAAAAGCTTCCAGAAATGTGTTTGACATAGATGTTTCTTGTGTCATCTTCCTGCCGTCCTCAGCATTGGCCAAGGGGAGCCGAAGCTCTGACAAGAGCAGATTTTTTCCCCCTTCTTTTTCTGGCAAATGGCCCTCAAGAAATTAGCCTTCATTTGTGCTTTAGACCCAGAGCCAGCACGTAGTTCATCAAATGCATGTCTTATCAAAGTGCAGTGCAAGTTTGAGAAGGAGGGAGTTGTGTTATAGAATATATGTAAGAAAATGTTGCTTTTCTTTGTGGTGCCTCATTTTCTCTAGAGAGCTGATTTTCCTGGAGCACAAAAGTGATTGTTTTGGAAAACTAGCAGGTATCATGTACTAAACCAGCTTCTGTATTTTGACTAGTGGAAATTACTGTTGCAAGGTATAAAAACAAATGCTATAGACAGCTTAAAATTGAGGGGTTTGGGGGAATTAATTTCCCTAAAAGCTTTCCAGAAATATACTTTTGCTATGAAATGATATCTAACATTAGACAATATACACTTCCTGCCTTCAAATCCTGGGAGTGGAACTGCTCTGGACAGTTCTTCAGTCTCTTCCCATAGAGGAAGCACAAGAAATGAGGCACAAAATCAGACTTGGAAGGTGGAAATTTGTCGTGTGTTCATCCCTATGGGATAGAAGGCTTGTAATAATTATCACAAAGCCTCATACATTGATTCTTAACACCATGTTTAAGGGGATAGATACTGCTCTCTTAGGGTAGCGTGAGAAGATACTGGCCTAAATAGGAAATGATGTGAAAATTTGTGAAGTCTTCCCCTTCCCCCTCCTTGGAACTAGTCAGAGTGCTGTTGAGGGTGAATGTAGGATAAGACTTGACAGCCACTCAAATTAGGATGCTTGATAAGTGGGAGGATGCGTGTGTCCTAAGGTTTGGCTGGTGCTGGCTGCACAGTTACTGTATCTGGAGCACGATTAGTGGTGACAGGGCAACCTTCTGTGTGCAGAGAAGTGCTCTTTGCAAACCAGCACGGAATAGCTTGCAAAAGTCTCTCTGCTGCAGAATACATGTGAAGGAGAAGAAAACTCTCTGTGCAGCCTTACGGTTAGAGGAAAGAGGTGGTGAGAGCAGCGTGAAAGCTTCCTGCAAAATCTGCAAACGTGTAAAGGTTAAAATGTTATCCTTTACTCATCTCACAGGAGAACAAATTTTAGCCATTTGCTCTGAAAGGAAGGAAGGAATAATTTGTTTGAAACTCTGCGGAAATGGTAGAGTTCCCTTACATGTACACAGGTGTTTCCTGGATAAACTGTGCCCTATGCATATATTAGCATATAGTTTGGCATATCTTTGGGCATTCTCTGGGGCCACATAGGAAAATGAGCTTTTCTTGGGCTTGAAGTTGGAGAAGTAATGATCACCTTTTCAGCTATAGTGTACACTGATGATTTCTAACACTAGCATTACTCATTTTGTTACAAAACCTTTATTTGACGTTTGGTTAAGATGGAGCAGGATGCTTTCTATAAGGGTAGCAAATTAGAAGCAAAGAATATTGATGGTTAGTGCTTTTGACAAAGCCTTACTTAAGTCAACTCCTAGAGGATCAGGGTGAATAAACCATTTGAGACATGCTGTAAAATTAAACTGTGCAAAAGTATAACAAGACAGTGTACTGCCACTTCTTTTTTGACTATTGGACATTATTATGTGTTGCAGCCATGGTTAGAGTTACTTTAAATCCTCAGATGTCCATTCTGCCACCAGAAAGATATTCCTGCCATTGTTTTTGTCCCAGGCGTTAGCATTCATTGTGTGGCTGTTCTTCATCATAGCAGCATCATAACTAAGTCTGTGGAGAAATCACTCTGCTTGTGTCTGATTAGATTTCAACTGTTAAATTCTCGACTTTCGTTTATTCTATGCTCTAACTGCATCCATCCCTGCAGGAAGGGGTGACGGTGCACTGAGACCCAGCTGTGTGGGAGAGGAGGCCAGAGCCTGTTTGCAATGGGAGGATGGGTTGAAGTGTCTCTCAGCAGTTTATGGGGTGATTTGACAGGTCTGAAAACAAACAGAAAGCAAAATAAATGGTGTATTTTGTTCCTACTTTAAGAAAGGAAATAATTAAAAAGGACAAGAATAAAGAAAAATTATTAATGCATTTCTTTCAATACTGAAAACAAGGATGAGATTTGTAGTGCTAGATTTGGTCTGCAATCACTCTCCTTTTACTTTCTGAGTGTTGCTGCGGCACACACATTTATGATGGGGAGCTATCTTAATGGAAAGCAGCATGTCCAGACAGCAGCATGACAGCCAGGAAGAATTTCTGACTGCTGCCAAGTGTGCTGGTGCATCAGCTAAGTAGCGTGAATTGCTTAGGATGCAGGTTGCACCTCCTGCCCCAGATGTTGTTCTGACTCCCTCTGCAATTCAGACTGGACTGCATTCCTAAGTGTTGGTCTTTAAGCCCCCTCCCTCAGCTGGCCTTGTGTGAAGGATTACAGCAGAGGAATGTGAGGCTCCATGGGAATTTCCTTTCTTGAGACCTAAGGGCTTGTCTGACCTGTGCTTTTGTGTTTTAGGGCATTGCCAAGTACGTGACTGTTCTGTGTGGCCAGTGCAGGGCTGACAGGTAGAATTCCCATTGCTTAGTTTGAGGATTCTTTCCACAACCCAGTGAAGTTGTGTAACATGTATTGAACACTTGGTAAACAAGTCCTTGAGCTAGCTCTTGTATTTTTCCAGTTAATGTAGTACTTTACAAAGCACAGCTACACTGTCCATCTCTAAATCCGGTATGTATTATACATCTTTTCCTGTCCATACACATTTGAAAAGGGTTTTTCTAATTACAGTTCAGTAGCTCAGACCTATTGTATGTTGAGATCACTCTGATTAAATTCTCAGAATATGCATTAAGCTTGGTGGTGATGCTTAGGAATTTTTTTTTCATTGAAATTGCTACCTCTCGTCTCATCCATGGAAATGCTCTCTCTCTGAAACCCAGCTGCATTATGATTTGCTGTGATTAATGTTAATTGATAAATGATAGTTGGAGTCTCTTGTTTGAACCTTATTAGAGATTCCAAATTAAAACTCAGAAAGCATTTTCCTGAATGTATGAATGGTGCTAGGAATGAGGAAAAATAGGATTTGGAAAACATGTAAAAGATTGCACAAATGGATAGGCAAAACTCTTAACATCATTTTTTCAGCACATGAATGATTCTTACATTAATCACTAAAGCAAACACTAAAATGACTCCTTTACTAAAAGATTCAAGTGATACACTTAACAATATGTATTTCCTGTTCACTGATGTATGAAAAAAATCTTTGTTTCCAGCTTTTGTGAATATATCTGGGAAGGAGGTGATTTATGCTCCTGCTACATTCGGTTTTATTGTAACTGAAAGCTGCAGCTGCCATATGAATTCAGCAAACAAAATCTCTTAAGGTTAAAAGCAGTTTGCATCTTTGGAAATACAGTAATTCCTGAATTGGGAGAAGTCTGGGTCCTGACTGTAGAGAGCAGATCTCAAAATTGTAACACTTTAGTCAGAAGTGGGATCTCTCTGAAGTAGATTTCTGGTTGTATTCATACATTAGCTCATACGTGTAACTTCATTTTGACAGGATGATGTAGCTGATGAACGTGAGGTCCACCCTCACAGTCGGATCTTTGCATTTGCCTTAGGAACCTTGTAGTGGGAGTACAGTTGCACCGTGATCATTTTAAAGACTTACAAAATGATACAGCAGTTCTGGTCTGTCAAACCCATTCACCATTTCTTGTCAGTGCAAGAAATGGCTGGATTAGTGTAAATGTGTATTTTGACACCACCTTTATTTAGGAAGGGTAGCAAGTACGTTTGTGCATATATGTGTTGAAACTCTCCTGGTGCCAGACTCTTCTGTTGATTTAACTCACCTTAATGCCATGATTGATTAGAACCCACTTCATGGTTATGTGTACAGTAAGTGATACTTTGTACTGAGAAGTGGAAAAGAGTGAGGATTGTTTTCTGTTTCTTTAATACGTGTACAATACACACCATTTTGCTAATCTCAGTATCGCTCTACGTGCAGCACCTATCACTGTATATTGGAGTCTGTTGACTTAAAGGAGTGTAATTGCATATAAAAAAATCACATGACCCTTTGCACTTAATTTTGGGGTTTTTGCTCCCTTTTAGAGAACATTCTTGCAGTAAAAAGAGAGCTTTATCCCAGCCTGTGTCTCAGCAATGCTGTTTTCAGTTTAATAGGACTGCATTTACTGCATGTGTTTAGAATGTAATGCGTGTGATTTTATGAATATTGATAGTGCTTGTATATTGTAAAATGAGCATTGTGTATTTTAAAGATTGGATAAGAGGACTGGTAGGTTTTAAGAATGAAGTGGATTGGTTTCTGTTACCATTTGGGGCAGCAATGTTGCTTATACTTCTTTAGGCTTCTGTGCATCATTGTATGTCTGCCTGTTCTCTTTTCATTTATTATAGAATGTCCTTCTTTCAAAAATGCTTAAGTCAAACATGAAAATAAGTCTAATGGGATGTTACAAAGGTGGGACTTTCACCAAATCATTGAACTTTGGTTTCCAGATGTCTTAATCCTTGAAAGCTGTAGAAGTTCTATTGAGGTACTAAAAGGCTGAGGTCTGAAATTTATTTGATGTTTAGTTTGGAGGCTGAATTATAAAATAAATGAAAAATATGCTAGCTAGTCAGGGATTATTGCTTCATTATATGGCAGACTGAAATAAACCAGAAAAAAATTGTTTTATTAAGACAGAAAAATCAATATTTTATTATGATTCTTCTCCACGTTTGAGTAGAAACAAAAGATTTAAGGTTCCCAGGGTTTGCAGGAAAAATAGGACTGTTGATACTTTTCTACTCTCTCAGGTGTCCAAATTTGACTTTTGTGAGATAGGTGACTTAGGGAACACTAACTTCAGTAGGACAGCTTTCTTTCTTTTCTCCTGCTGAGTGCATATGTCTGTATTTGGTAAAAAATGGAATTGGTTTGACAGGAGAGACTGCTGCAGAGAGTCCCCAAGATCATGACACCCTGTCAGTGAGACCATATGGGAAACAGTCCTTGGTTCGCATCTGTGCTTGGAACCAGGGAGAGAGGGAAACTGTAGCCTTGTCTTCTCTGTCCCTGGCAGCTGGATTGGACTCTTCTCCATGGAAGGCAGCTGTAATCTTGCCAAGGGCCAGCTGGCCCTTCACTCTGTCCTAACACCTTTGTGCCTGCCTCCTTCGGTTACCTGACAGTTAGACCTGGAGGATGACTGCATCCACCAGGGAAGATGCTGTGGGAAAAGCAAGATGGAAGGGGTAGGAAGCTCAACACAGACCATGGGTGAATTGTTGTTGGTGTTAAAGAAGGTGGAAAATCTGTGAGGTGAGCAGTGCTGCCTGTTTCCCCTGCGAGGCAGTGGGCAACTTTTTAAAAAAGGAATTTACTTGATTTTACTTTAAAGGATTACAACCTACACAACAATGCAGTTGCTGGCAGAAAAACCGTGCTCAGAAGACCACTTAGAATATGGAGTAAAAGGGCACAGGAATGAAAAATTATTTAAAATTATTCGGCTGTGAGGATGTGGGCTTGGGATGAAGGGGAAGGAATGGGTCTATGTGGCAAGTGAACAAGGAGGAGGTTGATGATACAGAATTATGGAGTTAGGTTACACTGTTTTAATAATGTTTTAATACAGTTTTAGTAATGCCTTTCATGTCTCTAAAACTGATCACATTACTATGCTGTTTAGAAAATGGATCAGGCTTCATTTCTGTGGTCTTATCTGCACAGAGGTAAAAGTGCAGTGGTCAGTTAAATTAGTGCAAGCCCCATGTAAGTGCTGGGATCTGTGCACAGACAGCTGAAATGAGGCAGACTGAAGATAGCTGAGCTTCCAAAAATAAAATGAGGAAACCAAAATTCTGCCTCTGCACTTCTCTTAACAGTAAGGGTTTTTTTCCCCTCTCTCAAATGTCAGTCTTTGTCTCTTCTAACATTCCTCACTCTCTTCTTTGTAAGCTCACTTTCATCTACAGGACTTATTTTCCCTTATCTTTTCCCTAGTCCTCTTCTTTTCCTCAGGGTTCTTGTAGGATTCTTAGCTGTAACCTTTCTTGCTAACTCTGCTGGTTTTTTCCTGTTGACTTCTGATTGATGACTGTGCTTTTGATGCTTACCCTTCGATTTCTACAAACCTATCTGGCACCACCCAGAAGCACCTTTGAATGTCTGGAGCTGAAACCGGAATGAAGAGTTCTTAGCCTGTTTGCCTTAGGGTGGCCGTAAAGAGAACACTGTTGGTGGATTTTGTTTTAGAAATGCTGTCTTTCATTGTAAAAAATCCCTAAGAAATGAAGTGTGGACCAGAAATGCGGTAGCATAATTTTCCATGTCTTGCTTCTTCATTTATTTATATATTTAAAATGACATTTAAATTTAAAACTGATTCTAGGATTTTTTTTCCTTGACTATTATTTAAATTCCAATTGATTTACTTCTCATACACTGTCCTGTTCTTCTAAATTCTCTAGTAAATCTTATGACACACAGTTTGCTTAAGAGGTAAGGCCATGTAGTTCAAAAGTGATTTCCTTGTCTCACAAGATTTCTTCATTTGAAAGAGTATCATATGACAGTATTTACATTAAAACTTTGAGGGGCTTTGCTCTTTTTCTTATTTGAGGTAGAATAAGATTTTGCTGTAGGAAATTGGCTTCTTTGGGACAGTTGAGTAGTTACCACTTGTAGAAGTATGCAATTTACACATCTATTTACAAAGAGAGAATGAAGCAGTGCACAAAAATTTTGTAGCTGACTGATGCCAATTACAGACAACTCATTCTGCAAATAATTGGTTTATTTTCTTCCAGGCAAAAAATGAAGATGTCGTAATCTTTCACCTGGTTAAATCAATGGGGTATTAACTTTCTTTGCTGGTATGGATTTTCTTTATCAATATTGATTTTGGGGAGATAAACTTCTTACCTTATTTGCTTATGGAAAAGGCGAAGCAGGACATATTGACTCATTCCTTCAGACTGCAACTGTAATTTGGTAGTGAGGTTTGTAACAGACTAAATGAGCTGTCCGAACTTTGAGGTCTCTCAAGATACAGCAAACTTTTATCAGTTTTTAGAAGAAAGAAGGTACTGAAAAATGAAGATTTTCATGTACCTTACTGTACAAGGAGTAAATTTTTTTGGAGAGCCACACAAAGACATGTACACATACTCTTTATTTTTAACAATGAACAAATTTTTTTCTTAAAAATTAGCATGTTTGTGTGTTTTGATGTTTGACTGTCACTGAGAACCTTGTATCCTTTGTCTCTGGTTATCCTTCTGTAATGTCACTGTGTGTAAGGTGGGTGTGTGGCTTAGAGAACACCTACAAACCACCACAGTATTTGTATGAAAAAATTCTGAGAAGTCTTTGAATGGATGAAGATTTTACAGTGTAGTTCTAAAAACGGCACTTTGAGGTTTGAGTGTTATGTTTTTGTTGGTTTTTTTGAGGGTTGTGGTGTGGGGTTTTTTTGTGTGTGTTTGTTGTGGGTTGGTGAGGTTTTTTGCTTGGGGTCTTTTTGTGGGTTTCTGCTTGTTTGTTTTATTTCTTTAATTTATCTTTTCCTGAAACATTCTTTAAAACTGTGATAAAATGTATTCTGGCCTCACACAGTTATTTCTAGGTGTATGTTCTTGGCAATACTTTTTATTGGAGGCTCTTTGTTGCTTGCGAAGTTTATTCTGAATATGATTTCAGTTGTAAAAGAAGAAACCTATTTTTGTGCTTGTAAATTGCTGGGTCATCTTGTTTGATTATAATATGAGCTCTAGTGTTTGGTAAACTGTGTAAGCTAACTCTGCATTAGAGCAGGTAGAGAGAGACAGGCTGTTGACATGGGCTCCTTGTGGACAAGACCTTTGGGAATTGCTCTTCCTGTTCCTCTTCAGTGGCTGAGTGCTGAAGAGGCTCAAACTACAGCCTCCCAGGTTCTGCAGTACAGTTCACACAATCTGATTCTCTTGGTTGAAATGCCAAGTGTTTTCATAAAGTAGTAAAGTTTTCATGTAGTGATGTCAGCAAGGAAGTCTGTTGACAGTTTGAAATTGTGTTGGTGGCACTTACCTTCAGGAAAACAAGGCCTTTTTTTTCCTTATTTGGGTTTAGTTGAAGGAATAATGCAAATCTAGTAGTGATACAAAGACAGTTTTTAATGTTTCCTGAAGTTAAAACCAATACCGTTAGAAACAGATACTGTATTTTTTTATCTAAAGAGAGAACGTGTACATTGTAAGTGGTACTGGTGTAATGAAGTGTTAATTTCCACTATTTCACTTGTTCTAATTTATCCTATCATTTAGCTCATGCCTTAAGTACTTATGGAGAAGCCTTTTTTGTGTTTTTACAGGTACTATTATAGTCTTAGAAAAGTAGCATTGGAAGTATTAAGTGATTGTGAATGTAGTGGCAGAGGATTAAAGCCTAAAGCTCATTTTCCCTGTACAGCTATAACAGCACTTTATTCTGGTCAGTATTATGCCATGGATAGTGATACCACAATCCTCAATGACTGCGAATCAAGTCAAGCAGAGAAAATACAATGCTGAAGAGACTGATGACTGCAATATCGCTGTTTGCAAACTGCTTTGAAATTCTATTGATGGCATGACTTACAGCATCAGACTTCAGGTCTCCTGATGTGAATTCTTCTGTTTAAAAACCCTCAGGAAAGAAGTACACCTATGCCTAGTAGAGTTAATTTGCTCAGAGTTTTGAAAAGTAGGGCAGTTCTTCTAATGGTACTACTTCCAAGAACTGTTCTGTTGTTGATTTACCTTTCATGTATGAGAGATTCTGCTTTTGAGAGGTTCTTTAGCATTTAAAAAGATGAGTTTTTATAACACGGATCAGGTGTATGTAGGGAGATGGCAAAAGGTAATACCAGCAGTGATAACTTTAAAAATCTTGGAGTAAGCTAAAGCCTCGTACACATTTTTTTGTGATTGAATATACAGCTTAAAAAAAATTTGTGTAGAGTTAAGTGGGTAGTTACAAGCAGTTAGGCTATTGTAGTATGCATGTTAAGCTCTCTAGACTCCTGCAATTAAGCCTTCAGCATTCAGGTGTAGTCAGGATCTTGAAACTCAGATATTAGCCCTCACTGGCACAAGTATATTTAGGAAATTGGCATCAAATGGGCGTAGGTGGCCTGACTTGTATGCACGGGATCTATGTGAATCCATGTGAAGGAAGCATGTAAGGTGTGCAGGTGTGCAAGGGTCAGCAGTCGTGTATTATATTAAAAAAGACATGTCAGCTACATGGCGTGTTCCTGAGCTTTCAGTGAGCGCATTTTATGTGTGGATCATTATGCCAATTATCCTCATTCCAGAGACAGGGAAGGTGAAGCACAGAGACATTACCTGCCTAAAAACACAAGCGAGTCCACGGGCTGGACTCCGTATCTCATAAATCTCTTGTCCGTGTTATGTCCGCAGAACCAAAAAAAGACATTTTTATTGAATCATTTTCTTAAAAATCTCTGGAAGGGCTTCTCTGTTGTTCTAGGCACTGTATTTCAGAATGCTTTCAGATGTTTTTAGGCATTATAATTGTCTGTATTCAGAGAAAAGTGGAAAAACCCCAGACCCCTTTTTTTCATGCAATGAAAAAAGGCATTCACACCTAGATGCGAAATTCCATCCCAAAGCAGATTTTACAGCTCAATTAGTAACCCCGGGTAAGAATTCATAATGAAAGTGCTGTCAGTTCTCTAATTACAGTGATTATAATAAAACCTGTAATAATAAGGCAGCACCCAAGTTTTTGAGCTGCTGTGTCAGCTGTCGAACCCAAGCTCACAAAAATCCCTTTCTGAGTGGAATTGTGGTGTAATCTATTCAAGGGGGACTTGCATCTGCTGTTTGCAATGAGCACATCAGCTAATGTATGAAACTGTCTTCCTATCATTACAGCTGCACAGAAAGTACGTCTTAGTCCATTTGCAGTTATTTCTGCTTCTTTAAAAAAAAAACCAAAACATTTCATTCTTAGCCTAGATAAAAGCCTCTGTTGTTTGCAGCAACTGAGGGAATATTAGCACTGTTAAGATTGGTAAT
This sequence comes from Machaerirhynchus nigripectus, assembly GCA_013397975.1. Taxonomy (NCBI): domain Eukaryota; kingdom Metazoa; phylum Chordata; class Aves; order Passeriformes; family Dicruridae; genus Machaerirhynchus; species Machaerirhynchus nigripectus. The sequence goes on along the minus strand of VZRQ01000114.1, from coordinate 1,593,153 downwards.
TATTCTTTTGTGTTAAAAATATCTTTGAAGCACTGGCGTTTCCTTTATGCATAGGTTCTAGTGGCAAAGTCTTTGTAGCAATACTTGCCCGCACAGTGTGGAAGACGATACACCAATGACCCGATTTATCAAGATCTGCCCACTCTCCATTCTGCTCCGTCAGAACAAAAACACTCTCAACTTGTTTACTTTGGGCTGCAGAGAACAGTTCATGAAGTTTAACCTGGTGAGAGCAAGGGCCTTGAACAGGCATTGAATGTCCAGTCCTGACAGTTCCTCTGTGGAACAAATCCTTTCCTAGGTGAATGGCCATCCAGAAGTGAGCACTGGATTGCACCGTAGGTAGGTGCACCACAGTTATTTTCACTCTGCAGGAGTGGATGATATCTGGACTTCTTTTCCAGCTCATGAACATGTTGCCAGTTCAATACCTGAAAGTAGCAACCTAGACATCTTAGTATGGATATTTCTGAATTAGGTTTGGTAGAACTTAAAAATGCATTCATGAGCAACTAGTACTTTTATATGTGATTAGTAGCTGTCCTGTTTCTTTGTTTCTAAAAATATTTCATGTTGGGCTAGTGATGAAACCTCTATTGTCATTGTCCATCTCAAATTTGATTTAATTGGGCTTTAACTGTCAGACTCATCTGCAACAAGTCTTTCAGAGTAGGAAAAAGAAAAGATTGCTGCTAAAGACAAACCTCTTTTTTGTCTGTGATTTTTTTTTAAATGTACTTTCAATATCATATGAAAAAATACCTTTTTAGAACAATTTTGTGTAGTAAGTGAATTTGAGGTAAGTCATGATAGGGTTTGTGTGTCTTCAAGGAGGTAATTCTCTTAAAAATTAGAGCTTTTCAGAAGACTCTTCAGCCAGTCATACTGATCACTTCGCTACTGAGACATATACTGTGCTTTGGTAACACCTGGGGTAAATAATCATGTATAAAACTACCTTCAGTTTTATTATTCAAGTATTGTAGTGTCAGGAAAAAGAAGGAGATCTTGACTTCTTAAAATATAAATATTTAAAAAATCAGTTTTATTTGTTGTTCAGTAATTGTAAGATTTTAATTGACATTACTTCACTTGTAAAAGAAAAGCAAAATTCTATTTTTTTCTGAAAGTAAGCAGTTAAGTACTAACTGAAACAATTTCTTTGGCTTTCTTGGTGGGGAAAGGAGCTCCTTGTTTTTTTGCAGGTGGATTCATAAACATGTCTCTAATGGCTCATAGTGCAGAGTCTCCTTTTCTTTATGTTAAAATAGTGAGAAAAAGGCCACTATCTGGTTTTGATGCTACTGCGTAGCAGCATCTGCTCCTAACGTTCGTTTGGGAGGAATAATGACTGGGAAATGCTTAATAAGGATGCAAGGCCTGAAGTCATAGGCTGCATTCTCATAGACAGCTGCTTCTTCAGGTCAAGTCCTTGAGGAACCCTCTGAAGTATCTGCAAACTGCCTTTGACTCGCACCCATGTTTATGCTGTTATAAAAGACAGTGGGAAAGCGGTGGTTACCCTGGAGTCTGGCCCAGAGGCACTGTATGCAGTTCCTTGTTGCTAACCTAAATATAACAGTATTGTTTTTTAGGTGCTAGGGACTGGGGGTGCCTGCACAATTTGATAGCAGTCAGTCTTCTTGTGCTTTGATACTGATACCACCAAAATAACAGTTCAGAAAGAGACATCAAAGTGACAGCTATGCTGTTCCCTACAAGTACTTACAGAAAACTGCTGTGCAGTTTTCTTACTGTTTCTATGTTTGTCCTGTGTTCATGGTTGTGGTAGTGTGACAGGTGCTGTTTGCAGCTTACTGATAAAACCAGCATTAAACGAAGACGTTGCAGAAATCCACTTCTTTTGTCACCTAATCAGCAGGCAGGCCATTGTGGTAGTGGATAATGAACATCTGTGTTTCAGATGGAGTCTAGTAAAGCCTGGCCAGAAAACAAAGCTTCTCCAGATTTTGAAGTGGCAGTGATCTAATACCACATTAACGTTAAATGATGTGGGTAGATGGGAAAGCAAGATATAATTGGGTATAATCTGTCCTTCCTTGTACGACTTAGTGTGAGTTGTGCACTCTGTTACTGTGTGACCTGTTGTGCCTTGGGCAGTTCTGATTGTGAGCTGTGTACTGTGTTTACAGGTGAAGCTTCATAGGACCCTTGTAGCTGAATCTTGTCAGGTTGATGTAGTTTCAGCTGATGTGAGATGTCACCTTCTTGTGGCACAGCTGTGGCCATGCTCTCCTGGGAGCGTTGTAGCTCTTCACATCTCTGTGCCATCACTGCACCTGGCCTGTTACACTCAGACATTTGTCAGCACAATAAATGTTTTGTCCTTCCTCATAGTGAGAAGGAGGAAATACATTCTCAGAGCCATATATTCTCAGAAGTTGAATTGACTGTTTATTGACCAGATTAATTATGCACTTTCCTTTTGGCTTTTCCCATGCAAGTTAAGGTGAGGTTATCAGAATAGGAGCTTGTCTTTGGGATTTCATCTCTCTCAAGTATTTCTACCTCCCTCAAATAAAGACACAAAATAGTTCATGTAGCCCGAAAGAGAGCATCGGGTAATTGTTTCCAGCTAGTATTGTAGTTTTTGCTTTGGAAATGCTTCCTGTTAGGTATTGTATTCCTGTATAGCCTGTTCCTAAATGGGGGAATGATTCAAGTGAGTCAACCTGGCCAACCTTACAAGCCTTTTCCTCTCTCAATAAACATTGCCTTTTACTTATGTCTGGCAACAGTAACTTTTGAAACATGAAATGGCTTCATTGTGTGAAAAGATAGAGGAGACATTTTATAAAATCTAACTCTTTCACTTGCTCTGCCTTCTGTATTTCAGCACTCCTGTTCACAGCATTGAGATTTGGTATTTTCATAAGCACCAGAGGAGCAGTACAAACATAACATAACGTTCTGTTATACTGGTATTGTTGGGACACAGTTGACATCACCCTGGATTTTGTGTCTCAGGGCATTGCTTTTGCTTTGGTACAGCACCTTCTACATTTACTGCGTTTCCAGAAGTTCACTGTGTTGCCTGGTATTCTTAGCTTCAGAAACTGCAGAGGGAAACCTGGATTTGTGCTCTTTGGTCAGTTCTTCTGTAATTTCTGTTTGTCAGAGCTTGAGGATTATGGCTGTCATTTTGGCTATCGACGTGGGAAGCTTTTGGAGGCTTTTTAGATGTTACAGGCTGAAGCTGCGAAATTTTAGAGTAGGTCCACGAGCATGGAGTGAGAGAGTTATGCTGGAGCAATAGACAGGTGTCAGGGCCAGACCAGGGGCAGCCATGCCAGGTGTGTGCCTTGTGCTGATGTCCCCGGCTTGGAAACTTTACACAACATGAGCTACTATCCTGAAGAGAATAAGGCCAGAGCAGGAGTTGCGGGAACATAGAGGAAAAAAAATATGGATTCACCTTTTCCTTCAAACAACTTTATTTCTCCACAATAGCTGTAGTGATTGCAGTTGACACGAACTGGATAGTCAGGGGCAGGATTAGCACTTGATGATTTGCTATTGCCATGTAACTTCAGCTGGCCTGGATTAAAGAGCAGATTCATGTGTTGCAAGTACATATATGCAAATAGCTTAAAATTAGCTGCACTAAGGCTGGTGTTAAGCTTCTGGATATTTTTTTACCAGTATTTTTGTGTGGATATTCCCAGGAATGCTTGGATTTTTGTGGGCTGAAACTTTTGTTCTGGGCTGTAATGTGCCATCTGTAGTACTTTCTTCTATTAAATAACTTGAATTACATTTCCAGTAAAATCTGAATTGTCTGTCCAAGCCTATCTCCTGTGTATCTTAAGGAGTACTTTGTTAGTTGGCTCCGCCTCCATTTTTATTTTCTATGTGCCTAAACCTCACTTTCCTTGTGTTTTCTCTTTACAATTTCTATGTATTTTGTTCCTTATATTCAAACAGCCATCTTCCTGAGCAAAGTTTAAAGTCTGAGTCATTGGCTGCTTTCTCCATTTCATGGGTGTGTCAGCATTTTGTTTGTAATTTTCTTCAGATCCTCCTTATAAAAGGAGACTCTTAAAGCTGCAGTCAGAATCAATAAAGATGAGACCGTAATGGTTAATATAACCTATTGGCCTGAGTATTGCAAATGTTTCCTTGTATATGGTATCCTCAAGTCAGCCAGGGGTGAGTGTGCGAAAGTGCTGTGTGCACTGCATGCCTGTGGAGTGTTTGTGTAAGAATGCAAATAACTTTAAACAGGCACACCAGCATTTGAGCTTTGATCTGTTAATGACTTCCTCATTCAATAAAGTGTGGAATGCCAAATCCCTGTGCTTGGCAAATTCAGACCGCTAATTTGTCAAAGCTGAGTAAGACGAAAACATGTATTTCGTAATTCATTGCAGGAATGTAAGGAAAACAGAAGTCTTAGTAAAAGGAGCAGTAAGGTGCCGAATATCCCTTTTATCTGTTGAAAGACGATGAAAGACAGTAGGACTAATCCAATAGTGTCCAATATTTCCACTCTCTTTTGTGTTACATTAGGCAATTCACCTGCTCAAATACACACCGGAATGTTTTGCTTGGTGAAGAGTGGGTGGTGGTCCAGAACTGGAATAATAATAAGTTCAAGTAAATCTGAAATTGTTTGCACTTACCTATACATTTTAAATTGGTTAATCTAACCAAAATTAGTTAGGTTTTTGATGGGCTTATCATGCTTACAGAGATCGGTGTAAATGTTCAGAACAGATTGTCTGATGCTGTCACCCAGAGACTCGTTAAAAAAAAATTATGAAAACAAAGATAATTCTGAAAACACTTATTTTCTCTGGAGTTTAGCCTGACTGAGGTGAGAGATGTCCTTTAATTCTGAATTATTTGATCTGTTGAGTGACTTTGTGTCCTACCTACATATTCAGAAAGGAAAAAAATATAGATACTTAATATAGAACAGTTCAAAACAGGGCCATGCAAACATGTGCCCAAATCCTGATACACAACGAGTGGAGAATGGACTGAGGGCAGCCCTGCAAAGAATGAATTTGGCGTGCTGGTAGATGAGAGGTTGGACATGACCTGTCAATGTGTGCTGGACTGCCAGTTGTGTCCTGAACTTCATCACAAACAGCGTGACCAGCAGGGTGAGGGAGGGCATTCTGCCCCTGTGCTCCGCTCTGGTGAGATCCCATCTGCAGTGCTGCATCCAGTTCCGTGGCCACAAACATAAGGAGGACATGGACCTGTTAGAGTGGGTTCAAAGGAGGCCATGAGGATGATCAGAGGGCTGGAGCACCTCTCCTTATCGGGCTGAGAGAGCTGGGGTTGTTTAGGTCGGAGAAGAGAATGCTCTGAGGAGATGATAATAGCGTCTTCCAGTATCTTGTGGACGACCTAGGAGAAAGCCAGAGAGGGACTTTTTACAAGGGTGCATATAGGGGTAGGACAAGGGGTAAAAGGCTTTAAGCTGAAAGAGAGTAGCTTTAGATATTAGGAAGAAATTCTTCAATGTGAAGGTTTTGAGACACTGCAGCAGGTTACCTGAAGCACCTGTGGATGCCCCATCCCTGGAAGTGTTAAAGGCCAGGCTGGGTGGGGCTCCGAGCAACCTGGTCTAGTGGAAGGTGTCCCGGTCCATGGCAGGGATGTTGGAACTAGAGGACATTTAAGGTCTCCTTTAACCTATTCTATGGTTTTATGAACAGCAGAGCAACTTCTATGTGGTTAGTGAAAGATGATGAACGATGCAAGTGCTTCTCAGATAGAGTGCTATATTCCCTTAGACAGCAGTTCCCGTTACAATTGCACCATATGTTCTCAGCAAGCAGCAGATGTACAGTCTAACATTTAGCAATGGAACTTCCCCATTTGAACGTTTGGGATAATACTGAAATAAGGAATAATTAATTCTTGGCATTTGTAAGGCAGTTTCTTTTTGTTGCTATTTGTCCCCACTGTTTGCTCTGCCTATTTGTTTCAGAAGGGTTTGTCACTTAAAGATTTTAGAACTTTTATGTAGACATTTCCTTATATCTCTCCAATAACCGTGAAAGCATTATCCATTTTAATGCTTGGATGACTAGGTGGCTTCCCCAAGATCACACAAGGTACCACATAAATGCAGGGGACATCACTGGTGTCTTGAAGACTGATGTTTCTGTCAAGACAGCCACAGCTGCAGGGTCGATGGGGAGCTGCCAAGGGCATGGCATCTGGTAAATGACAAAGTGCCACCTTGGAGGCAGTGCTCAAGTCATTGTCTCCTCACTCTCTTTGCCCCTTTTGAATACTTCCTATTTCATTACTAAAGGGAATACCAGGAACTGGATGTTAATTCTAGTATTCCCTACTGATGGAAGCAGCTTGCTTTCTAATACCATGGAAGATAGGTATAAAATTATGTCAGACCAGGGGGCAAGATAATGAAACCAGGGGAAAATGCCAGGTTTCCACTGCAAGTTTTGATAGATCAGCTCATGCTTAAAGTAGTCTGAAGAATATAATCTGAACTGAAAGGTCACTAAAATCAGCACTTTGGGATGAAAGGGGATTGACTAGCTGTAATAGGATATATTTTTAAAAGTGTCAGTTAAAATTGTTTGTCTTGTCATGTTCTTTAAGAGGGATCTTGTACTGTTTGTTGTGAGTAGTATGTTAACCTTTATAGCCCCCTGCGGAATGTATTGATTAACTTCTTTTTTTCAATTCAGCCTTACAGTTCTATGGAAAAATATCCAGTATGAGTACAATGTGTGGAAATGTGTTTATTTCCTTCAGTGGAAGACTGATGATCTTGTAACCTCCTTGCATTGCCCTTTGCTAGAGACATGTAGTCTTATGTGACTTTGATTCTTAAGTTCTTGAAAAGAGCAGCAAAGCTGTAAGAAAAGGAAAACACTTCTCTTTTATTGACTATTTTTTTAACTGTAGAAGCTTTTTTAGCAGTTTTGTCAAGTGTGAAACTTGATCTGTTTCCTACAAAGTGCTGTTGTCTCTCTCTACAGTTTATTTACACTTCATTAGAAGTTCATGAGCTGTTTTTTCTTCTTTTTTTCCCCTTTAATTCTGCTTAAGCCAATCAATAATTGTCAGATCTTTTCTTGGTAGTAATTTTGCAGGCTGTAGATGTTTGATCTCTATCCCTTATCTAATTGAGGATGAGTAAAGGCTGAATACTCATTTCTTTGATATGCATGAATCTATAAAGAGTGCAGTAAATGGGGACAAATGGCAGGTGTTCTGTACACAGACAAGCTTGTAATAGATTAATTTGTTGCCTCTTGGATTATTTTGCCTTATTGGGCCACTGTGTTATTCAAGGTGTCTTCTGAGGCTAAAATACAAGAAAAAAATCCTTCCTTTGTTCAGTGATATTTCTTGATGACCTGGATGAGTGATCAAAACATGTAAGATTGAGTTAGTTGCACTAATATTCTGTACTTCCCTGGGATATGGACTGTACTTCTGGTGGGGAAGCCTGGGTATTATTTTCAGTAGTAAGACAGTCATTAAGTCATAAGTCCAAACTTTCTGATGTCCCTCAAGGAGTTGAAAGTGCAAGAAATATACAAATAATGTGCTATTGCTCTAAGTAAGTCTAAGATGACTTTCTATTAGATGCAAATATGAAATCCTGGCCCTGCAGAGGTTTAACTCTGACCATAACTGGAAAAGAATGCAGTTTAGTGGAGGTCAGTTTTGTTAGAAATGAAGTTGTTGTGAGAGTCAGAAAGTTGCTCTGTCACTAACTTTCCTGTCTACTAAAGGCGCAGGGTGTGATTCTTGGGATTGTCCTGTGCAGGGCCAGGAGTTGGACCCGTGATCCTTGTGAATTCTTTCCAGCTCACGATATTCTGTGATTCTATGATAGGCATCTGTTGACTTTTGCTGTGCTCTACGCTTTTGCAGGACAGTCAGATAGTTACGGCTCTGAAACAGAACTCTTTTTCTTCCATGTGTTTTCTTCTATCTAAATCACTTTATTTGATGAAGAAGTGAAGCTCCCAGGCTTCAAACTTGAAGATAATCAGCTCTCTTACAGGTATGAAATCACTTCTCTTTACAGCCATTTATTTAAGAAATGGTGTCCTGTCTTTCCAGCTGGAGTAACCAGCTTTCGTACACATAAGTACTTCGCTTTCCTTATTAGCACAATATACTTTCCAAAACTCAAAACACTTTCTCTGCCAGTATTTTCTTTTCATTTGGATATAGCAGGCCTTAGATCCTCTGTGTTCCTGACTCCAGATCCCTACTTGCTGACCTCAGGGCTCCCCTGATACTTTCTGCCAGCAGCTCCAGGAAGGTCTGTTCTTCCTGGCTGTTGTGCACATATTTTTACATCTTGTCTGTCCAGAGTGGTCCAAGGGCTGCTTCAGGAGTTGTCACCTGTTTGAATTTTTTGAAGGCTTTTTGCTTAGGGCCCCATGTGAAATTGTTTTTCTTCTGGGTCACTTGATAAAGAGAGCTGGCAATAAGGCAGTCATTTGGAATGTGCATTCTCCAGAAACCTACAATGCCTGAGAAAGCTTGTGTGTGTTTCTTACTAACTGGTGGATACTGGTGTAATTTTGTTGATCACACCCACTGGGATCTGACCAACTCTGTCTTGCCATTTTATTCCTAAAACCTCAATCTCCTGTGCAGGTCCCTTGACCTTATTTTGTTTTATGGCAAAATCAGCTTTCAGAGGGAACTGAAATATTTTTTCTGTTTCTCAAAAGCTTCTTCTGCTGTATTACCCCATATGATGGTGTCGTCAATGTACTGCAGGTGTTCTGGAGCTGCTCCTTGTTCAAGTGCAGTCTGAATTGGTCCATGGCAGATGGTAGGGCTGTGTGTCCATGCCAGGGGTGGGTTATTCCAGGTATACTGGGCACTCCTCCAAGTGCAAGCGAGCTCTATTGCCAAGGGGATTAACAAAACCACATTAGTGGTATCAGTTTTGGCACACTGGGCTGCCTTTGACTCCAGTTCGTGTTGGAAGTTCAAGCGTGTCTGGTATAGCAGCAGGTTGATTTCATTCATGTCGCAATAATCTGCTCTTAATCTCCATTCTCCATTAGACTTTTACACTGGCCATATGGGGCTGTTAAAGGGTGAGGAGGTCCTGGTAATGACTCTTTGGTGGTGCAGTCGGTGACTCAGTTTATGGATGAGAAGCATGGAGTCTTGGTTGATGTAACATTGCTGCTGGTGCACTGGTACGGCAGTGATCAGTGCCTGTGGACCTTTGACCTTCAGTAATCCTGTGAGAGGAGGGTCCTCAAAAGACCGGGCAAGATAGCTGTTTAATTTCCTCTGTCTCCGAGGCAGCTGTACAGCAAGCCCACTGCATAGTTCAATGCCATTAGGGTACGCTACATACTGGTATCTACCAGAGCCTTGTACTCCTGTGTCTCTGATATTCCAAGCCACTGGATCCACACAGTCCAGTAAATCCAGTTGTCCCTCTTATCCTCTTGGCTGGAGGCAAGACCCCTCTCATACTCATCACAGGATCTTTCACTTACGTCTTGCGGAAATGGGTGAGATTTTCGTTCCATTGGATTAGGAGTAAAGTCATCTTTACCCCTCTGCCTGGGAAACTGGCTGCTGTAGACTGGAGCAGCAGCAGCTTTCCTGAAGGAACCCCCATTTGTGATTGTTTTCCCCTGCAATATCTGTGTCTCTAGGGTTCAGGTAGGTTTTCCATCCCACTTACTCATGTGTTCTCCATGGTCTCACAGGTGGAACCAAAGGGTACCCTGTCATTATAACTTCTGTATCCTCTCCCTTGAGCAGAAGTTGGATGGGTTTTCCTTATCCACAGTGAAAAGTCCCAGCTGTTACAGTGACAGGGTCTCACATCCCCGCATTGATTTTTAGTAATAATTAAATCAGCTAGAAGTTGGTCAAAGATGGGGGTATACTACCTGTGACCTTGCCTACAATCTCCTGCCCCCCACCCTGAGCCTTGCTGGAGCTGTGCACATATGGTCAAGTAGAGAAATGTTTCTCTTTCTCTTCCAAGTCTTCCCACCTTTTTTTTTGTCCATAGAGAATGTCTCCCTGCAGGTAGAAATGGTGCAGGGGCATTAGGTACCTCTTCATCAAGTCAGTTTTTCTAAAGCCACCAGATAACTCATAGTTCTTGCAGGAGCAATCACCCTGGCAGCATGTTCCTGGAGAAGCTGAGGGTGTCTGGCTCATCTCATGGAAGGCACAGGGAAGGGAGCACAATGAAAGAGGCAGAGTGGTCTCAAGGGGCTGGGACCTCTTTGTCCGGGCTTGGCCTCTCTTTGAGAGACTCGGGCCTCGCTGGGCTGTCCCAGGCAGCTGATTGTGTGGAGAAGATCTCAGGCAGGCTCTGTCTTGTTTCCCTTGTCCGTCAGCCTATCCTTGTTTCCTCTGCAGCAGCTGAGATCCACCTGTGCCTCCTGGGATTGGGCAAAGGGCTTGGGGGGAGGCAGAGGAGCTTTGGTGCCTGCCCAAGCTTTTCTTCCACGTGGGCTCTCAGCCCTTGCCCTGCATGTTGTTGGCCCAAGGCTGTGGTGGTTCCTGGCTCGCAGCCGCCTGGCGTCGTCCCACCTGGCTGAGCCCCATCGCTCAGTGCTCTGGAGTGTCTCCTGGCTTTCCTGCAAAGGCACAGATGAGCCAAACCCTGCTGAGCTGCTCCTGGACCTGCCAGGACCTCCAGGTGACAGCCAATTGGGCACAGGAGGGCTGGCTCCCTGTGCCTGGGCCTTGCTGCTCCCGGTGCTGGGCCTTGCTGCTCCAGGTGCTGAGGAGGCACATCCTACGTGAGCGTGGCCCAGGCAGGATGGCTGAAAAGGCCGAGGCTGCCAGTGGAGACAGTGACCATGGAGAGAGCTGCCCATCTTGTCTGACTTGTGCATGTCGTACCTGTCCATTTTACCTGACTTCTGTTGTGAAGAACTCAAAAGAGTTCTGAGTCAAGGATGAGATAGAGCACAAAAGCCGTCAGCTAGAGTCTGGACACGAGATTAGCCTGCCCCATTGCTCTAAATCAGAGATAAATCTAAGAGAGAAATTGAGCCTGATCATAGGGATCTGAAAGAATATATGTATTTACTATTTTAGCAAGATGAAGAACTATGTGTTTTTGTTTATGCTGTCTGTGTAATAAAGGGAAAGTAATTAGTGAGGCTGCTGTTGGACTTTCCTGAAGCTACACCTATTTTTCAGCTTGCCACATCTTCTGAAATAGTTTGTGATAGGATCCAAAACAGAGAGTGAAATATAATGCATCATAATATTTTAGAGTGTCCTTTGGCTCACAGCCAAAAAATGTTGTAACTTTTGACATAATTATTGGAGCAGTAATAAGCATAAGAGGTAACAGAGGGTGCAATCTCTGACCTTCTTGATAGGAATTTAGGACTAAAGCAGAGGTGTTAATTTTACTGATGTCATTAAGGGAAAAGTAATACAGCACTAATGTAATTTTCCATGTGGGATAGAAATTAAAGAACTCCATCCACTTTGCAGCTGGGTTGAAGATAGAGAGAGGCACAGAAATGATATATCATCTTTCAAAAACATGAATAAAAATCTCAAATTTCATATGTGTAAAACAACTACAATAATTTTTAAAAATTGATTTTGTAATTGGGCATTAAAAAAGAAGCAAGGTAGAAAAACCCTTCAGAAGCATGTCTTATGGGACACATTTGGAATTCCTCAGGGACTGTGATTTGGTGGGGAATGGCAAAAGTCACCAAGGGAAGACACAGAGGATAGTGATATTCCGCTGCCTTGGGGTACTCAGTGAATGTGTATAGGAAAATTAAGACCAAGATGTATGCTCACCACGAGAGCTCTCCTGTGTTTTGTTAAGCCTTTTGCTTGACTGTGGAAGACCTAAGAAATCCTCATTTGAATTATAAATGATGAGTAAAAAACTTGAAGTTAGCATGGAAGAAGAGGCTTTGGCTAGCTAAAAAAGTTACAAAATACCTGTAGTATATCTAAAGTCAAGGCAGAGGAGAAGGAACACCAATTTCTACTGACTTCCATCAGAGATCTATGTAATGTGTAATCCCTATTTTTAAGACTGACTTAGAACCATCACACAAAACTTTATGCTATCACTAGTATAACAAAATAACTAGTTTCTTTACTATCATTTAAATTTCATACTTCATCTTTGCTTGTTAAGTTCAGATCTGTTTTATATTTGAATTGGAAGCTTGTTGAAGTATTGACCATATTTTCTTGAATGTGGGTGTGATTAAATAAATAGGGTGACTGAGACAGGACCTATAAGCATTGATCTAGTCAAAGTAATATGTGGCTTCTGAAATAAGAAGCTTTTTTTTTTATTACTAGATACTTTTGTGTACAATTGAAGAAGAAAAACTATCTTGAAGCTTCTTGTAGTAGCATTTTCTTTTTAAGACAGACTTCATTTCTATTCAGTGTTTTCTTCCACTAAGTTGCACTGTCTGGTTGCTGTCAGATCCTGGAAGATTATTGCCTCATTTCGTAGACATCTCCTGCATGTGGTACTTGCCTTTGTGGCATATGTTCTTGACAGAAGAAAATGAGGGAGATTTGCTGTTGTCATCGTCTGTCATCACTGAACATAAAGACATTCAATGTAACACTCTGAGATATTATCTCAAGAAGTTCATGCAGCTTTTTGCTAGTGACTGTGTACGCAGTAGTCAGATACAGTACATTTTTAGAAGTCCTCACTGTCGCTCTGCACAGAATTGTGATTTTTCAAAACATCTCAGCAAGACTGACTAGTTATGACTGCTGTGCATCAGATGTTCTTGAATGTCTCATTCAGGCTGGCGGATGGCACAGTGCTGTCACTAGTTCAATTTCTTGGTAACACTTTTAAAGTTCTAGAACTTTCATGCAAAATATATCCTGCTCTGCTAAAGCAGAAGGTTGGTTTGATGGCTCTGAATCTGGCAGTTTGCTGTCCAGGAACAGAGCTCTCCTGCATTACTTCTGATTATATCCCCTTTGTGGACTTTACGTCCCTCTCTCTGAGTCATTTTGTTAGCCATGTTTTTACAGTGCACAGGGAGAGTCTGCAAGCAGGATGCTTGCCTAAATGTGACATTTACGAGTGCAAAGTGACTGCTTTTTGTTTAACAAGAGCTGCTGCATTAAGTATTAATATACTCACAATCCTGGTGAGACTTCTAGACAGTGTGTGCTTGCTCCTGATTCATGCTATCTGTATTTTAGATATCTATGTGTATCCCCACAAGAATAACAATTAGGTGTACTCTACCAGGGTTCAGAATGTGGTTTACGTTTTCAAAATAAGATTGCTTAATCTGACTACCACTGGTGGAATTCAGGTGATGTTACTCTTTCAAATTTTGGTTGCAGTTCCCATCTTCTCACAGAACATTCCCTGTTTATGTGTTTAACAAGTAGCACAGTGTTTTGGTTAGATGATTTTGTCTTGTTTTCTAAAGAAGAATAATCAAGGAACACATTCCGTTTTCGGAAAACAAGTTGATGAAAATACAAGGAGAGCAAATATGTAGAGATTCACTGTTGCACATTTCATCTATAAACAATAGTTCTTATTCATAGAAACTGGTCATATCAGTGGCTTAAAAGTCCCTCTTCTGGCCCTTAATTTACCTGTTGGTTCCAGTTTGAAAGCTTCCTTATGTAACAAATAAAAAGATCAAGACAGACATGAGAATTAGAATATATGGCGATCAGTAGATGTTTCTGTAATCAGATGTAAATGGACTGTGTTTTGGGAACACATTCACATGTTGTGCTGAAGTGTAGGAGTGCCTGATTCAGCAGCTGTGTTAGCCAGTTCTAAGCAGATGATGTTTTCCCTCCTGGTCTGCAGAATCTGAATTGTGGTGCAGGCTAATTTTTATTTTTATGTTGCTCCTTAAGGGGCTTTTCCAGCACCACCTATCTCAAAATCAGTTCTGAGGTACCTTTGAGGTTCACTTGGAATTTACATTTGTCATTAGGATGCAAGGTCTCTTGCTTTATAGAGTTATTTTGGCAGGCTTTGTGCAGCTGACAGCTTTTAGGTGCCTTTCAACACTTCTTTGCAGCTCTGGCAGTTGGGCAGAATCACAGAACGGTTTGGGTTGGAAGGGACCTTTAAATGCCACCTTATTCCAACCCCACTGCCACAGGTAAGAATACTTTCCACTAAACCAGGTTTCTCAAAGCCCAGCCCATCCTGGCCTTGAATGCTTCCACACGTGGAGCATTCACAGCTTTTTTTGAGCAATTTGTTCCAGTGTCTCACCACTCTCATCATGAAAAATTTCTTCTTTATGTTCAAACTAAACCTACATACTTTCACTTTAGAGCTGTTCTTGGTGTCATCCACAGACTTGTGGAGGGTGTACTTGCTTTCACTGTCTTTGTTAGTGATGAAGATATTCAATAATACTGGTCCCAGTACAGACCTTGAGGGACATGACTGGTTAGTGGTGTCCATATGGACACTGAGTTACTGACTAACTGAAATGAATCTAAATGAAACTAAAACTAACTAAATGAATCATTTGTTGGCTTCACTTTCAGGTGCAATAAAGCTTTCCGAATGACATTTTTCACTTTGAAGAAGATATATCTAAGCAGAAGCAGCTAAAATTATTGACTATGTCAAAACAAGCCTTTAAAATGGGAAATGCTAGTCTTTGTGATACAAGCTGCAATAGGAGTAATATTTACTGCCAGGAGTGAGTTTTGTTATTTGATCGAGGGCCAGGGAGAAAGATGGGTTTTGCATTACTGCTTTTGCAACAGCTGTGAGACTCTATATGTGCATTTACAATATGCTCTCTGATATTTGTAGGCAACTTTGAGAGTGTGGCAGCTCTATTGCTGTTTAATATTGTAGCGTTTAGGTGTGACGGAGTAAGTAATGACTAGACAGTGCCATGAGCTAAAACTTAAAGCTGTCCAAAACTTTTAGCTGTGAGCTTGTAATTAACACAGTTGTGAGTGCTGATGTAGTTAACTGAGATTGCAGAGCCCAATTTTCTGAATTTTCCCTCCTGCTTACTGATATCTCTCCCCTGCAACTTCCTTCATACTCACCCAGTGCTGCTAAAGCAGACAAAATATGCTTGTTTAAAATGAAATATGTGAAAACTGCTCAACTCACTTCTCTCAAAGAACATAACTAAATCAGCAAAATTTCAGATCTGTGTAGAATCAGAGGTCAGGGGCATACAGATGTTGGTATCTCATAAGTATACATGCGGAAATGAATTAAAATGTCCCTCTGAATCCACTTTTTTAAACCTGGTATTGTTAGCCTTTAAATAGTTACTATGCAAACTGTTTAGTTATTGAGGTAATTGGGAAATATCCATGCTTTTTTTTTGACACCTCTTTAATACATTCAATACTGGAGACCTGCTGTATTTAGCTGTCTTTTAATTTGAGTTTTGTGTTCACATGCAAGTGTGTGAGATCTGCTCTTATGTCTCTGATTTTTGGAACTGAGAACCATATGGTATCTTGGTTTTGCATTTCTTAGATCTTCTTAATTGTGCCTGCACAGCAATTAGGCGTGTTGCATAAATTTGTGAAAATGATGTATTCATTTGTTCTTGGTGTATAAAATACACTGAGAATTCATTTCAGGTTTTAAAATAACTCTAAAAAGCATTCAGAATGGGATAATTTGGGTTACAGTTACTACATAGTTAATTTGACCCTTTAAGGTTTGCTTTGCTTTTTCTTGGTTGCTTATTATGAAATGGCAAGACACAGGATGTCCAATTCATCCAGTGAAAGGGGCTAAATTATGTCTTTGTGTGCTCATCCAATAAAGCACTCGGCATTGTGCTTATGTCCCATTTGAAGTCAATGGGATCGTTCATGTTTTAGAAGAAGTGTGTGCTTATAAGTGTTGTATTGAATAGGGGTGAGATTATTCTCAAAGTCAAGCACGTGCTTAAGTGCTTGGCAGAATTGAATTAGTTAACGTGTATGAGTTAGCACAAGAAAAACTGAACCTTATGTAATGCTTGTTCAGAAGATCCTTTTTCTAAGTTCCAGTTGAGTTTGACTGGGTCCAAGAGACATCAAAATGCAGTAAAGTCAGTAAACTCATCCGTGATGTATCTTTCCATGGAATTAAAAGATGAATTGGGCTGACTTTAGGGCTCTTCCTCATTCAGACATGGTTTTATCAGCGAACTTCTCTTTTCAATTTTTGCCTCTTATTAACTTTTAAAATATATTTTGCATTTCTAGCATCCTTTTTTTTTTAACTCTGTCTTCTAGGCCCTTAGCTTCTCTCTAAGTTGAGGGGAGAGTTGAATTTCTTCCTTGAGTTTCTGAGAAGTTGTGTATTTCTATAGGCATTTCTCCTGTTGGGATGCTGCCTTGAGACAGGTCTCCAAACTGCTCACTCTGAATTGACATTAGAGGTTATTTCTGCCATCATTTCTCCACTGCTACTGGCATCCTTGCATGCCAACTTTTTCTTTCTATTTATTTGTTGATCCTTTGTATATGCTAAAATTCCTGGAGGCAGAATACCGACTACAGATTTGTGTTGCTTAGATGTTAGGGAATATGTTGTAAAAAATAGCAATTTGTCTTCCTACCAAACTTCTAGGCATGGTTTAGTTATCTCTGCTTTCTGTCATCCCAACCAGGAGGCAGAAGACAAATGGATTGCACCCTGCTAAGAAGTTAATTATTTGGTTGGACTTCCAGGACTGGCATAAAGGACCCGCTTTTGTAAAAATGCCGTCACTGATGTCCCCGGTGTTTCAGGAAATCAGACCAGCTTTGGGAGTTATATTTGGTGATAAAGGGGAGCAAATGATACCAACTTGGACATAATGATGGATTCTGATTCAAGTCTTTTAGAAGCTGAACATCTTGATTTTGGTTAACAGTGACAAAGCACACCAGAGACATCCAGGAACATACAGTAAAAAAACCTCTTTCTTATATCTTTGGACTCTTAAAATCTAAATACGAAGTCCAAATACCTATTAGGTTAAAATATTCCTGGTAACATAATTATGAGAGGGATAGGTCACAGAGCAGGTCACTGCAAAGTAGGGGAAACACAGCTGATGGCTTCAAAGACCTTTACTCTTCCACTTAACACCTGGATATTTATGCAGTACCTGGGATAAATGGAAGACGTGATGTACCGTCTTTCTGTAGACATTGGTGTGTTGAGTTTTGGGTTGAATATTAACATTAATGGAAGTTTGTGTTGAGTTGTGACTACAAGCTGTGAAGCTCCAGATAATTGGGTTCCTCAATCCCGACAAACAAATTAAATTAGGTGTTCAATTTTTGGGAATTCTTAGGAACTTCCATGATGTTTTTGTTCTGTTTAGGCACCTCTGAGTTTTCAAGTTGGTTTCTTTTACTTCTTTCTGTGCTTGCTTTGTGGGCATCAGTTTTATGCTTAAACTTTGCTAACCTTCAGTTTTCCAAACAAAATGCAGGTCTGTACTCTGTGTGTGTAAACTTGCTTACGTGGTTCCAGGCATTACTGCTGTGGCACTTGGTTATCTCGAAGTGTGCTACACTCAATGCTACAGAAATGTGAGCCACTGTGTTTTAATGTTTAATTAACAACTTGCAATTAGAATTTGAGTATATGAATATATTGAGTTGTCTTGAGTGTTCTTCTCTTTCATTGTTTTATTAGCAAGAAGACAGCTAGAAGTGAGTGTGATAAATTTAATCTAGAAATAATTATGATTTCAGTATAACAAAAGGGTCTTGCCTGAGTCTTTCCTAAGGTTCATGGAAGTCTTAGGTAGAACATGATAAGTATCATGATTTATTTCTAAATGTGGGATGATCGATTCCTAAAAATGTATTCTTCTTATAAGTAGTGTCCAGTGGAGTGCATTAACATAGGAAGAAACTAAACCAGTTAGTTTGCAATTAAAATAATGAAATTACACAATATTGAGGGTCGTAATAATGAATGTACTTAATATTAATCCCCATGAGGCACACATCTTATATGTGGTAAAAACTGCAGGGAACACGAATCACGTGGTCCCCTTTCATTAGAGTTAGTAAGCTGTGAGTAGCTTGCTCAGTTCATTTTGCATCACCAGATTTCTTTCAAGGCATGAGTTGGGAATTGTTCTCTTCTCTTGAGCTTAGAGGGATTTGGAAAAGAGCATTACTGTTATATTACTTTGTGGTAATACAGTCAACAGCTCCAACAGTGATACACTACAATTACCTTTTTATTAATCAAAGGCCAATCTGTAAATTACACTGCCTAGTGTTAAGCAAAGTTTTCACAGTTTACTTTAATGAATGCTATTAGCCACAGATAGATTGTATTTTTAAAATTCTTTTACTCAAAAGCACGTAGGTCTTTCAAGACATGAGTTGTCCTATTGACTTCAATGGGATATAAGCACAGTGGATCCCTTGAAAGAGTTTTTAGTGCCCTGCTTTTTAGACTGTGAGGATGTGAGGTAAACCATGGGTCTGTCTGTCTCAGTGCTGTTTTTAACACAGCTCTAAGCAGACACGGAAGGAGAAGCTGGAATGGAACACAGGTGTATGGCTCTTCAGAGCTGCATGATTAATTTGCTAGGATTTTACTAATTTTCCTTGTAATCCATTGAGGGATTCTATACTTGGTCAGCATAAAAACAAAAAAAAAAGGAGAAAACCCTGCTTCCATCTCCTTGAATTACGAGTCTGTGTGCTGGGAGTGATTGGATCATGCACGTCCAAGCGTTGCTTTTGCAAGACTTAACAAAGAATTACAGATGGGCTGATTGAGTCTTATAAGGATGAAAGGCCAAATGGTTTAAATCAGCATGATTCACTTCATTGAAGCCTGTTGAGTTTACAGCAGATGAGGACTTGGTCCTTTTTAATACTGTTAAGGTCACACATTGAACCAGTGACAGAGGTAATAAATGACCCAGCCCGTGTTGTCACCGTGGTTGCCATATACACAGCAGAGGCAGGTGGCAGTTGAGATTGAAAAGGAGCCAGACTGGGAAACGTGCAGGAAGCTTTATCATAAAAAGTAAATTGCTGCTGACATTGGAGCTGTGATTCAGAAAGGTAAGAGGAATAGAGGGAGAGCACTGAACAAAGACTTGCAGCTCTGCTGGGATTGCACAGTGCTGAGACAGTTATGAGGTGCTTTGCTTGAAGTGAGCAAGAGAGGCAGATTTTAGAAGGAGCACATTAAAGCTGAACTTGAATGGACTACTAACTGTGCAAATCAAATGGATTATGCTTTAGAGACCTTCATGATGTCTTGTGGTCTTGTGAGCCAGCAGAATATTTTCAGGAAGCTGTTTGGGTTTTTTGGTGTATGGTTGTGGGTTTTTTTGGTGTGTGTGTTGTTTTTTTTTTTGTGTTTTTTTTTTCTTTTTCTTTTGTGGGGAGAGGGGATGGCACTGATAGAGATGCTTTGAATGCTTGTGGGAGTTGTAGCCAATATTGGTGCTTTGCTTCACTCTACCAACAAATTTTATGCGCTGAACAGCACAGAGCTAGGGCTGTGTTATTCCTGGTATTTTCCTCGTGAGAATACCAACTGCCTTGTGCAGCAGTGATCTGTTCCACTCGAATTCCAGAGCAAACGGCTGGCAAGAAGTCTCTTCCTCTTTTTATGTCCCGAGCTGAGGCAAATGCTAGGTCTGCTGTTTTTCAATGTGCACTTGAGTCAGTGCTCTAGTAGGCATCTTACACCTATTTTTCCTGCATGAAAGAAAAAATATCCTTGATTCTTTGTAGGTTGCATTTCCCTTTTAGTTAAAATAAAGTACAGCCAGAAGTCAAACTGCTGTCTATATATAAACACATTCTATATTTATGACTAAATACTAGTATTAAGTGTTAAGTCCAAATATAATTATTTTCCTTAAAATATTATTAGAACATGATTTTCCTCTATCTCTAAGCATTGTATAAACACAACCATGGGCATTAAGAATAGGAGTGAGAGGAGAGAAAGATGTGAGAGGGAAGAAGGATGGCATTTGATCTTATTGAATACTTCCCAGTCCCCAGACTGCTATCTCAGTGTCCACCCAGAGTGTCTCAAAATTAGTCCATTTCTCTTTGCCCTTCATGGTATAATTTCCATGTGTACTCAGGGATCTGTGTTAAGTCCACTTCACTTGTTGAAAGTGAATAATTCATTGCGTGCAAGCATATTTGGGGGAGTTGATGCATGGCATTTGAATCACAAAGCAAGCTTATACTCTTTGATGCTTGCATTTCTAGGTTATTTCTTATACGTGTAACGTTTCTAATTAAACAGTTCAATATTGTGAATACCAGATGCTGTAAGAAATGCACTGTACACTTCTCCAGAATCCAGATAAGTGACAGAGGTGAGAGATACGGTTTCTCCTCTGCTAGAAAAGCAACACAACACATCAAAACCCAGTCACATGAATGTGACTGCTGCTTCAGTGTGGTACGGTCCTTTATCCCATTTCTGACCTTTCTTATATCTAATTGTTGAGTGGGTGAAAGTTAATTGTTTCTCTTCTTCACACAATCAACTTTTTGCTAGTAGATTATCCCAGCTCTTATTGAGGAGCAACTGGCTGCTGGGTGTATGTAAAGACTAACAATAAAATTGATTCACTTCTGTTACTTTGTGTATTATACTGAAGTGCCTTGAGATAACTTTTGGTGTGATACAGAGACATTTGAGGTGGAGGATGGTTTAAATGTGAGAGAACTGTGGCCTCTAGGTTTCTAAAGATCAGTTGCCCTGGTTCTCCTTTAGTAAAGCCACAGTTCATGTGGTACAAGTGGGATAAATTTTCATACCCAGTGATAGTGAATGATAGAATGAGTTGTGTGTAACTTGTCTTGCGCTAATGTCTGCCTTCTGCCTTATTTTAAAATCAAAAGAGGATATATAGATAACGTCAATTACCTACAGTTGTCATCTCTGAATGATTGTTGAATTTCTAATTTAATCACAACATTGGGAACAGCAGTTATGGATATATGAAATCACTGTCTTCAACTGGTACAAGACCAGTCAAAATGCGAGATGGGCTTCTGATGTATGTGTGGCTTCAGACTTCTTTATTGCAAATTTATCTGCTTGTTTCCTCTGGCATTACCTGAAAGCACAGGAGTATTTGAAAATCAAGGTAGGCCTGGGCCGCAGAATGCAGGAAACTGAAAGAAATCTCACCTCTTGCCTTAGGGTAACTCAGTGTTTGGATTCTGTGTTCTTGTTTTTTTTTTGTTTTTTTTTTTTTTTTTCCCCCGGTTGTATAAAAGCTGTTCCTAGATATGTAAAAGCTTTTTTTGCCCACTCAGTTTTTAGTAGAGGGGAAAAAGGGTATGGAGTTGTACATGTGTGCATGTGCAGACATACATAACTTTTAAAGGTCTAGTGCCCTGTGTTAGGTATTCTTCTATTGTTTATGTAAACTATTCAGAAAAACTAACCTTCAAGCAGGTGTGGACGTGGTAGGAGCTTATAAATTTTCACTGTGAGAATTATGACTGTGGCTGCTATTCCACAGAATACACTCTGGAGCTCTGTACCATGCTGCAAGGGTTACATGCACAAGGAAGGAAGAGGGAAGAGTGTTATTCACAAAAGCAAATGGAGCTGTTATGTATTAGGAATTTCACTGACTTCATTTGCAAAACCAGATTGTTTCAGGATCACAATCCCACCATTCCTAGCTAGTGCCTTCTATTGTTCAGGCATTTGGCTTTGCTGGTGTTCTCAATAAGATCCTATTAATTCAGTTACATTGTCCTTGGTAACAGCTAAAGCCTTGAGTATTTATTTGGTGATTATTTGTTTGCTTTTGTTTGAAATGTAAACTGATTTTTAATGGCTTATTTTGACTCTTGTCCTCATGTACAGGCTTCATCACACATAGTGACCTCTGGGAGCTGTTCAGGTAAAACCCAGTCACAAATGTACTAGAGAGACAAATAATATTGCAATAGAATAAGAACTATATTCAAGGCAGTAATGATTAAATGCTGAGGACAATACAGTGCTGGAATCCAAATGATGGAAGCTTAACAATTTGGGTGGGAGCCACAGGCTATGATGTTACTCGGTGGACAAAAGGACTGTTTCTTACAAGTGCATCAGCTGCATCAGGGCATCTGTTGGCTCACCGACAATTAAAAATATTTATTTTCATGTAGTTTTGTGGGTATTTTTATCATCCTGGGGCAGATTTAATTTCTGTGTAAGGCTGGAGCCAGCTGGTCTATAGAGACTGTGTCTGTGAGGTGGTCCTTCCCTTCTGCTGTATGGTACTGCTCGTGAGAGGGATGGAGGCAGCATATTTGCAGTGTAAGATGCACATCTTAGTCCTGTGTTGGTTTCTTTATTGTGCAGTTCCTGATTCAAAGCAATAAAGAAATGTATCATCATCCTTAAACTATGAGTGGAACCTAAAAATCATCCATATGCTTATTGATATTCTGCTCTGATTTAAGGTTTGAGGCCTTTCAGCTATGTGACGTGTTACCTCCCAGTTTAAACTTTGATAGCTAATTCAGGTTTGGTTTTCGTGTGAAAGATATTGTTTGATATTTCTAGTAAGTGCATCTTTAAGGAGAGCCTCTTTAGGAAAGCTTTGTTTAGAAAGTGTTGGGTGGTAGTAGCAGGTTGGTTTGTTTATAAAGGGAGTGTTTGCACTCCCCTACACACTATAGTGTTGAATAAGCACGTATTGTCTTTTGGTGTGTACCTGTAATTATGATGATGGTAAAATTCACAAATAATGTCAATTCCTAAATTTTGCCTCAAAGGCAACGAGAAATGTAAAAGGCACCGACTGTTGCTTTTTCATGTTTGCAGTTATTGAGAAAGTAGATCCATGGCTCCATCTACTGGGGTTCAAAACCAGAAGCACCGGGAATTGCTTTTCATTGAGTGCACTGAATTCTGGCACACTTGTGAGAGTAGCTGCTTGGCAGACGCTGAAATAAAAAGTACTGTGTTTTATTTTTCAGCTGGTGAATTGATGGAATAGATTTCTCTGGAGATATTGGTGTAATATTTTGACGATTTTGCCTGTTTTAACACTTGTGGGTTTTTTGCTGCAGTTACATTCACTGTGTGAAAGTTGAGCAATTTGTCTCTTTTGACAAGAAGCAATAATATATACAATACCGAGCTGCTTGTGTAATTTTTTTACTCTGTGTGTTTTTTATATTTAGACAACTTCTGTAGGCAAGATAAAGGCCTAATTTTACAATGTTAGCTGGATTGTTCCTCCATAGATCCCCTGTGGGGAAAGAATAAGGCCAAAGTATAAAAGACTTGACTTCTTGGTTTTGCCTGGCAATTAAATATGTGACATTAAGATATTTTTGTGATTAATTTGCATTCTGCAATGTCTTGGTGCAGACCAGCATGAAAGGAAGCTGTTTCCATCTGATTATTTTTTTCAGTTTCTATTGAGAGGGAAAATATTTTGCTCGCACTTTGTTTCTCATTTCCATTGGCCTGAGCACAGGAGCTCAGAAACTGTGAGCTGTAGCGAAGCTCTTGAGGAAGAGAAGATCCTGAAATAATCCTCTATTACTCTGGCTGCAATTGTTTTCAAAGTAGCTTACTCATTTTCCATCATTATATCATATTAAAACTCTGTCTTGTCTAATGCCAGCTGCAAAAATGTGCATCAAAAATCCATTCCATAAAAAGCAACATTTAATGTCTGTCTTGTGCAGCACTGAGTAAACACTTCCGTTTCAGCAGTAAGTGGATTTTAGAATTCGAAAGTATTACAGAGTTATGATTGTGTATTTGATCAAGATTCACGCCTCTGCAGAGAATAGTGTGACTGTTTTCTTGAGTGTTCTTATTACATGATAATGATGCAAAATACATTTTGTCCTGAACAACGAGCTTAAACAAGGTGTCTTTCTCAGCTATTTTCTTTTTTCTCTGTTGAAGATTTTAAGAATGATGCCAGTAGGGATGAGGATGTTAGGTAATTAATGGTTTTGTAGAGAAGATGTAGCTAGAGTGAATTTCACTCTCTAAGGGTTACTGCTGTAAAGTTTTAAGTACAAATAATCATGTTAAATGTGGAGACTGAAAGGAAACACCTCCTATTTTATGTCGTAATAGGACATATATGGCAATTTATAACTCTCCTACAGTAAGCAAAAAAATCAATGGAAGATCAGATTTCCTTAGTATCTGAAAGTATTGCTGTTTTGAAATACTTGTTACTTTTTCTTGCATTGCAGGTAGAAAAATTGTCACTTTAAATTAGTGCTAAACTTTGGCAATTTAACAGTGCAAAATGTGTGTGTATATATAAATGAGATATAATTATAGTAAATCAATAATATTAAAAATATTACTAGAATGTTTGCAACATTCAAACAGTATATGCACATGGGCATGCATATATAAAGGTGTATTTACACAAGAGTATATGTTTTAAGAAATGTCCTCTGATAGCTATTGTAGACCTAGAAAGAACAGTATTTTATACTTAGTTCATATTTTATGGGTGAGGATTTCTGCTGCTTAGACAATAAGAGGAATGCCGACAATTTGTGTTCTTCCTTCGAGAGACAGGAAAGGAAGAATCACTAAATAAATGCCATGTTGTTATCTGCTGTTAGAGGCAATGCATTCTATTAAAATTTATTACCACCTGGAAAGCCAAGGCTATGTTTATTCAGGGTCAATCCTTAGGAGTAATCTCTATTATTTAGACTCTGCCTTTGTACTTCCAGGGCAAGTTACAGAGTGTGCTTTTTGCTCAGTTTTCTGCTTCCTTCTGCTCTCAGTTTGGAAAATATTGTAATTATAAACTAGGATGGCTTGTTCTTCAGTGAACTAACAGTGTAAGTTGTGGGCAGGAGAAAGAACAGTGGCAGCAAATGTTTTATATGACCATAAAATATCTATAGAGATGTAAGATATTTTAAAAATACTTTGTTCATCTACTGCTATTGTAAAACTGCACTCTAAAGTCTCTTTTTCAGCACTTATGGTCTCTTCTTAAAATATGGGAAAGAGCCCTCACAATCTCTAAATATCTTGTGTGTGTGTGTGTTTATCCATACATACGAGTAAGACTGCAGGTTGAGAGTGACAATAGCAAGGAAACCCCAACACAGTTAGGTCTTGAAGTGGTTAAAGAAGTGAGAGGAGCTTGTAGGGGAAGGATAGAGAGGGTTTCATGTGGCTTTTGGAAGCCCATTTTCAGTAGGCAGAGTTGTGGACAGGGGAACAAGCTGGGATAACACCCAGCTCCCGTGGGACCTCAGAGGACCCCTCTGCTTCTCTGCACTGTGCCCTCTGCAGTTGCTCTTACACAGTGGTCCAAATGCAAACTTTCATACCTGTCAGTGAAATGGAACAGCTGGCTGTGCATTTGTTTATTGGTGGATATAAAGTTATTCTGGTAACTCTGTGTGGTCCTGTGTTGTCAATTTTTCCCCAGTCAGACTGAATTCAGGTTGGGATTTCAATCATGGAACCTTGATTGGCACACTTGGAAGCGTGCCATCAGAGATCACCAGTGACTTCTAGCAATTAGTGACTATTCCCAAGCTGTTTTTCTCATCCTAAACTACAAAATTGCTTATTGATTCCTGGTGCTTGTGAATAGTGTGGCTGCTTGGCACTGCATATTCAGACTGGAGCTGTACTAGCATTTAAAAAAAATGTTAACAGCACGGAAGTGCAGTCCAATGTCTAGTCAGAAACAGTCCCTGAACTTACTTGTTACCCTTTCTTTCACAGTTATATAACACATATGTTGTTTTATTATTAGTTAAATATTCTGTTTTCATTTGTATATGTGTGTGTATTTATACACTACCATATATATGTTGCTCATAGATACCTGTTCTAGCCACATAACACACATTAAATTGCTCATTAGATGAATTACTTTGTTTTTGCACTTGACATGCAAACATTGTCTAGACAAGTGACTTGGGTTTTATTTTTATGTGCTGAATACGAGCAGCTCATGAAGTTACACTGGGGCATTATTCCTACATCCTCTCATGTTCTTGTGATTATATATTACATGTATTTATTGCTCTCTCTCTCCGTGGTCCTGTCTTTCACAGTGGTAGTTTATTATAAGGGAAAAAAAAGAGATAGAACTGGTATATATTTTGTAAAGATTAATGTTCTTCTAATACATCTACAGTGCTGATGAAAATAAGTTTTGCCTAAATAGTTAGAAAAAATGCCATGTGCCTGTGCATGGAAACACTTCTCACTAATTTCAAAAAACATGAAAAATTAGCTAATTATAAGCAAATAGGCTATGAGAGGATTTCAGAGAGGTGTTCAAAGGAAACATTAAAGGTCAAATCTGTAAACATGATCCCATATTTTGACAGTAAATTCCTTGAACTTACAGTTCTTTAGGAAGAATTTTTGGTGTTGCATATTTTGGCTGGACCGCAATGCTGTCATTTTCTGCAAAGTGATACATATAGCCTTTAACAGAAGCACATAAAATAATTAAAAATCCAATCAAAAGTTCAGTGATGATTGGAAAATTTAAATCCTCTTCTGTCTTACAAAAATCTGAGTATTTAGAAATACAAAATAATGATTTGTTCTACTCAGATCATGAAAAATCAAGTACCTTCTAAGAGAGCTTACAATTTATAAAAAGAACTTACAAAACAAGGGCATTCAGGTGATATATTTGTATATCTTTTGGCATTTAAATTTTATACTGTTACCTAGTGTAACAGTATACAATACTGTTGTAAAACACTATATATAAAACTGTATCTTTCATCTGTAGACTATTTTGAGCCACATCTTTGCTCACTTGCTGGGTTTTCAGTGCTGCCTATTGAATGTCTCTTTGAAATTCTAAGTCTTCAGTAATGTGTATACAACAAATTGATGTTGACATCTCATGTATTTAGGCTGACTGAAGAGTCTGAGTGGTCTTTGAGGCTGAATTATTTATCTTCCTTCCCCTCTCCCCTTTATTTTTCTCTCATCCCAGGTTATTTTATTGGCTGTGAAGAACCACGGCCCCTTTGTGCCCTGATGGGGGACTCGGGATCCAGACGATCGACTCTTGTATCTCGGTTGCCAATATTCAGGAGAAGTGTTAGCCGGAGACACGACTCCCTTCCTTCCTCGCCTTCTTCTGCTAATGCCATTGGTGTCCACACCTCCTCGCCATCCAGCACGAACTCCAGCTCCGGGAGCACAGGAAAGCGACGGAGTATTTTCCGCACTCCTTCCATTAGCTTCCATAACAAGAAAGGGAGTGAGCAGAAGCCTGACTCAGCGAGTCAGAATGTTAACGTCTCAAATGGTGCCCAGTCCTCTCTTAGCACTTTTCAAAAACTCAGCTTAGATGAACACATAAAAAGCAGAGGAAGGCATTCCGTTGGCTTTGGCAGCTCACGTAACAAGAAGATAACAAGGTCTTTGACAGATGATTTCGAAAAGGGAAAGGAGCCCTCGGCTAATAAGAATGTCTTTATCAATTGCATAAGCTCTGGGAAGAATGAGGGTGATGATTCAGGCTTTGCTGAAGAGCAAAGCCGATATTCTGTCAAACAGTCCACACGAAAGCTTCTCACTAAATCTTTCTCATCACACTACAAATTTTCCAAACCAGTTCCTGAGAGTCAGTCAGTTTCCTCTGTGCAGCAGCCCAGGTGCTTGCTGGAAGTTAAATCCTATGTGGAAAGCGAACCTGTGATGGCCAAGTCGTCTCCTCCATGCTCGGCTGAGACGACGGAGTGCATGGGCAGCTCCCTGCAGTCCCCACTGCTCTCGGCTGACCTCACGGCTGCCCAGACCCCCTCGGACTTTGTCGCTCTGACCGAGGACTCAGTTTCAGAGGTTGATGCCCTGCCCAGCAGTGGGCCTGGGGCAGTGCTCGCAGAGGATTTTGGCCACGATGTCTCTACCTCTCAGATCTTCTTTAATCCTGCTGCTGCTCCTACGAGGGAGATAGATACTGTGGAAAGTACCGGCCATTCTGCTGGTGTATCTCCTGTGAGTCACGCAAGCTCATGCTGTGTGGAATCAAGTACCTTATTCAAAACCTCAGTTGCTAATCAAACAAAAGTACTGTTGCAAGCCAATGGACTATGTATTAATGATGCCAGGCACATAGAAAAAAATAACTCAGAAAATGCACATTTAGAAACCTTGATGTTACAGCATGGGGAAGAACCAGTGACACTCTCTCCAAAGGCACGGGGGTTGAGTGGGAGCAGAGATGAAAGCTCCTCATCCAAGCACATGAGAGACACAATTCCTGTAGTGGAGTCTAAGACTGTTCCATGTTCTGAACCTCAGTCCTTTAAAACACAGCAGGGTTATGAATCGAACCATCCTAAAGGTATGTCTCATGGTCTCTTAATTTTTGAGTTTGGGGGGTTTGGCCTAATTTCTTCTGTAATAATTGTTTTGTCATAAAATGTTTTTGTAGAATTACGAGTACTAGCTATGAAGTTCAAAACGTACAAATTGTGTCCTCCCTCAAAAGTGTAGGAATTAAAGAAAAAGTCTATGAGTTTTTTTAGCTTGTGTTTTATGGTTTGCAAACACCCATCAGTGTTGTTTGTGGCTGTGCTTTGCTGTAGTAGAAAATGAATTAAGAAAGCGAGTATTGATTCCCAGCTCTCATTAAAGGCCGAAGCTGTGATTTTTCGAGACATGGCTATTTTGGACTTGAGCCATGGGGTTGCATAATCTGGGATGGAAACATCACCAGAGAAACAAACCTTCTTGTAGTCTGATTATGGGAAATAATACAGTTTACTTTATATTGATCTGTGCTTAGAAATTTCTGGAGTCTCACTTTGTTTATTCAACTGATGTTATAGAGTGATATTTTGTCAAAGTGGTATTTTGTCAAAGTACAAGAGATCCTGTTTCTGCTTCCAAATAAGTGTCCAGATTCTTTTTTTGTCATCTATGAAACTGAGGGATTTAATCACCATCTAAATCTCACAGTGGGTCTTTAATTTATGAAGAGTAATTTGGAAATACTAACAAGATCGAGTGGAAAGACTGTGCCTAAAAATCCCAGTCTATAGAGAGGCAGATAAATAAGGCACCAGGCCCTTGAGTGAAGGATACCTGTCAGAACACATTTATCTCTGACGTTTTATTTTCTCAAGCCAACTTAATGACTGGTGCTTTCTTGAATAATCCTGAGGCTGTACGTGGTGGGCCAAAATTTGTGAGAGTTAACAAGACAGCATTTGTAGTGATTGTATTAGAAGATGAATGATGGTAAGTGTAAACTCATATAAATTCACACCCATCATTTTGCTTGGATATTTATCTAGGCATGTAGATTATAAGCAATCGAAAGCAATCTTGCTTTTTGAATTATTCCTCACTGCAAGGCTTAGTTGGGTATCTTAAACATGAATGCCAATTAAAAGTCAAATTAATCCCCTGAATTAGCTTTCACCAGAGGGCACCTCTTTCCCTCAGAACCTTAGTCCATTTGTGGGAAAAAAAAAATTCCCATTTGTATATATTACTGGTCCTGAACACTCAGTTTGTCTTCCTTGCCACAGTATCTCGTCTGTGAATGAGCTCTTATTTCAGAATCTGCCTTGCTAGAGTGTACTGCAGAACAGGAAGTGAGCAGCTTGGAGGGATGTTTAGAAATACCCACTGGATTTCAAACTCATGTGTTGGCAATTGGACATTTAATCTGTATTTCAGGAAAGCAGCTAATGGGAGTTGGAATCATGATAGAGGAATTTTTGTAAATCGGATTCATGTTCACAAAAACACTAGAGCTAATGCTGCACTATATAAAAGCTGATGATTAATTGTTACGGTTTTTTTAATGCTGTTCAAAATACTTTTTTTTTTCCTTACTTGTGTGGTGAAGAATGTATTTCAAATTAGAAACTGGCAAAGCATACAAAGGAACTATTGAAAAAGAGATAAAATCCTGCCATATGAAATGAATCAAATACAGAAAAAGCTTACATGGCATTCAGTAAGATATGGTTACAAGTAGTTATACCTGTCACATACAGACTGGTATGAACATTTGGTTTTCTAAAGTAGTATTTAAACCTAGATATGAATACAAAATATTCCTGTGCTTTTTCTTTGGTAATATATATTTTCTCTTCTGTACCTGGTGTCATAGCTGATATCATTATAGATAACATTGTGAATGTGACATTAATATATGAGCAGGTTTGATGTGCCATATATTTGTCAGTATACCTTTATGTACTTTTATATTATATGGATTTTTATTGAGAACCCTTAGAGAAAATCTCTTCTCTTGCAAAATGCAAAACAAGGTAAGATTTACTGCATGTGTGACATTTATTATGCTATTATCTTTTCCCATCTCCAAATTTGCCCTAACATGTCAAAATGTATTTTTTTCTCCTGTTTTCTGATGTGTTATTGTTTTAACTGGACTGGGATTTTGCCCTCTGACTGCAGGCTGAGTTTGGAGGGTGCAGGTGCAAGGTTAAACTAGCAATGCTGAACGGAAACGGAAACCAGTGTGCATCCCTGTCTTATGCAGGGATAACAACGATGTGACCTGGCCCTTCAAAAGCTGGACTTGCCTTTGGGCACAGGGTGAGGCAGGTTGGATTTTGGCACCACTGGACAAGTGACAGTTTCTCTAGTAGGTTTTACTGGCAGCAGTTTGGAAGTGTCCTGTGATGAGGGGAGAAAGAAAAGTACGGAACAAAGACTCCTTCTGGATTCTGGGCGGAGCCCTGGACTGGGCTGTAGTGTGCTGAGCGTGCCTGGGGGCTGAACAGTGAACTGGGGCCCAGGTGACACTTTTATCTAGCTAAGCACAGTCTGCTTTCTACAGAACATTTCTCATGTGATTGCCTTTCAGTGTAAGCATTTCAAGCAAAGCAGTGTTCTGATAAAGAAAATATTTGCAGAGAGCAATTCCCTGTAACGATTGCTGACTGCTTCTCTCTTGTAGTTGATCTTGCCAATAGCCTGAGTCCGTACCGGGAAGGCAGATTTGTTGAGAAACGACTGAGGTCCTCTTCAGAAGGTACTGCTGGGGGCAGCCGGCTGATCATAAAACCAAAGGATGGAAATGCAGAAGAGCTTAACAGCCTACGGAAGCAGAGAGCAAGCTCGTCTTCTTCCAAAATGAACAGCATGGTGAGTTTTATTCCCATGTGCGTAGGTTTTACATTTTTCTGTGATTGGTATAACTATAGTGAGAAGCAGTGACTTCTCAACTAAGAGTAATAAAGAGGGCGGGAGCTGACTCAGGCTTCCAAAATGGGATCCAGGCTCAGCTTAAGATACTAAAAGTATTTTTTTGCAGGTTGTGGCGCTGTGAAAAGGTTTGCGTACTTTCTGGAAGGAGTTTCTTGGTGACGTGTTGCTGATTTGCTGGTGCGATTGAAGCACAGAGCTTTTCGTGTTTCTCTGTTTTTGCAGGAAGTTTGCATCCAAGTATCAGTGAATAACGTGATTTTTCAAAGCCAGAAAGAAGGTGATGACATTTAAAGATGTTGTTTCACATAGGCGTACAGAGCATTACGCAGATGGAGTTCATGCCCTAAAATACTGGTTAACCCTGACTCAGGCCTGTGAACCTTTTTTTGGGTTGTTAGACCCAAGCTGTTGGCCAGATCTCTCTCTTTATTTAAACACTACACTGATGCTGTAGCACTTCATTCTATTAAGCTCTGTATTAATGATGGAAGTGGGAAGGTGACAACCCAGAAACAACAGGAAGCAGGCAAATTGTGGATGGGATTAGGTGGTTATCTGATCCTTTCTTTGTGTTTCGTATATGAAATCTATGAGCTTTTTTCCCCCACTACCATTAGCAAGATCATCCAGAGATTTGCTTATGCTTATTTATATTAGTCACACACCAAGGAGTTCTAAAACAAGGTGAGAGAGCATGCTCATGAGTGAAGGTAAAATTATTCTGCTTTCCCCCCAATACGTATGGAGATTACCTTCCTATCTGAAGAAAACAGGAGCTTTTTTTGTTAAAAAATGAGGTTTAGGAAGTAAATCAAATAAAACCAAACCTGAAAACAGCCCCTGCACCCTCTCCTTCCCACAAACAACCAGAAGACAAAAGAATAAACCAGAGTTTTCTGGAAGAAAAAGAAAAAAAAAAATGGAAGAAATTGAATGTTCATAATAATACATATTTGAACAGTAAAAAGGCCTCTTCAAAATACTTGTCACAATCATTACATGTTTAACACCACAGTAGCAGATTGCTACCAATCAATGATGCTAATGAAGAATAAATACTAGGTAAAGAAATCGGCATTATTACACAAAGTATTATAAAAACCTCTTGTGTACCTAGAACAATGTGAGTCACATGGCTGTCTGTATTAATTTTGTTCAGTTTTGGAGGAAAATGAACCACGGACATTTAAGGTATGGCAAGTTGATGGGGGAGAGCAGAGGGGCCCCCATGGCAAGGGCAGCATTGCTGTGCAGTTCTGTTCTGCGGCACTGGGTGGTTGTGGCTGCGGATGCCGGTTCATCACCCAGATGTCTTGTTAAGCTGAAGAAACTTTGTACCTGTATCTTTGCCCCTGTTTCTGTTCTTTTTCTTGTTGGCAGGCAGTGAGAGCTGCTTCTGCTGAGGGACTGGGAGTGAGGAGCCAGAAAATCTCACTGAAGGGGTGCGAGATTTTCAAAGGAGGTGGGAAGTAAAAAAATTAGCATCTGAGAAATTGTTCTTTATCCAAAACAACTTGCTCAGCAGAGTGTTCTTGCATAATTGTCAGTTCTTGGTTCGAAGGTGAAAGGTAAAAGCTTGGATAGACTGACCTCCTAAATACTGGAAATATGTATCAAACCTACAAACAGGGCCACTGGTTCCCCTAAGAGTGGCCTTAACTAACATGTGAGGTGCTGAAAGTAATTTATGTTCTGGCTAAGAGCAGTGCTGTTTGTAAATGAAATTCAGGGAAGGAAAAAATCTTTCCAAATAACTCTGCAGATGTGCCAATCTGAAACACATGCTTGAGATAAATTGGATTGCCAATTACGTGTTTGCAAAACCGCTGTTCTTGCAGTGACCGATTTCTGCTACAAGAGGGCACTGTTTCACCAAAAATGGTTTTGGAGCGCAAATTCAGAACATGTGCTTGAGCAGTTTAATGTTACTAGCCTGTGCAGTATAATGGACCCTTTCCAAATGAAAAGTGTTGATAGTGATGGAATTTAAAGAGATGGATATCGCTATATAAACTCTGGTCATTCTAATGCTCCACCAATGAACTCATGAGTTAACAAATTTAAATCTTTATACACAATATATAGACTAGTTAACCATGTCTCAGAAGGTTGGTAGAAGATATGCTTCACCTGCTGTTTCTACCTAGGTGGTTCTTCTTTTCCAATGTCTAAGAGAGACAAAAAGAAAGAAAAATGTGAAGCAGCCCAGCAAAAGACCTGAACTGTATGAAGTACGCAGTCCTGCAAGACCAGTGGAAAAAATGTAAACCTGGATAGGTGAAACAAAGAGAATTGGATTAACCATGTGAAAAAAAAAAGTTCAGAGCACCAAGTCACTCTAAGTTCTTTAAGAGGTTTAGGAGACAGAGCAGTAGGGAAAAAAGACTTGATATATAACAGTACTTGGAACTAAGAGGAAGTGAAAAGTGGTTTGTGTGTGAGCAACAGAATTATCCATCACTTCTCATAGTCGTGGCTAATATGGAAAGATCAGTAGCTTGAATGCCACATTTATCAGTGCAAAAATGAAATGTTAAAAAATGTTGCCTTTTTTATGTAAAGCTGCTGATAGATAGAGGATTTTAAATGCTAGCAAATTATAGTCATTAAAACCAGATAGTCACGAAGGATGAAGATATGAATGGAAGTAACTGTGCATTACTTCAAGTTAAAAGAAACCACTTGAGAGAATGGAGCCCCATGACCACACTGCCCAGCTTCAGGACATGAGCTACACTGTGCTGTATGCATACATGTGCTTTCACTCTGTCTAGAAATATGACTGCATATGTGCAGTGGAATAAGACTGCCCAGTAACATTTGGCTCTTGCAAACCTGCCTTTCTGCCTCTCTGCTATTATTTACAAGGAAAATAGCTATTTGTCTTTACAATTTCTCCCTTTCCCACACCTGTTTATCAGAATATGTACTGTTTAACTAAAAGACCCCTTATTTTCCTACTTGTCTCAGTGGGTGAACACTGTACTGTAGACTGTGCTTCTCTGGGCACTCTTCAGCAGTTTCTCTTCAGTTTCTCATACTTGAATCTCCTCCAAATGTTGCCTGTTTTTTGCTTCTTAAATTCAGCTTCAACTTTTCACCCTTGCAGGTAAAAACTTTTGTGCTTGCCCTCAGTGCTGCATCATCAGCTTCCTTTGCCTGGAGCAAAGCAGCCTTGCCGGCTTGTGCCAGCCCAATTAGAGCTGCACAACTTATTTTTCCAGGTTGTTGCTTTGACTGTGCCATTTCTTTCTTTGCATCTTTCCCGTGGATCCTATATATTAGATATAAAACCATTTGTTGCCAAGGACTTTTGAGGCCTAAGGACATCCCAGCTTTTTTCCCCTCAGCTTTAACAGTGACACAAGTCTTCATGGCCCTATTGCCAAGCTGTCAAATAGTTGCATTTGCGTTTTCTCTCATGCTGCCCATCATGCACTACAGTAACTGCAGTTACCACAAAATTTGCTTTATTTTCTTTCTCCATTTGCACTTTACTTTTTGCCTTGCTTAAAGATAATTTTTCGAGATGCGTGGTGGTACTGTATTACTGAGGTTTTTACTGAGCTTTTTTTTTGCTTACCCATCCAGTGCTGATGCTTAGCCATAATCCCCCTTTTCTCATGCTTGTCCTGTGCTTGTTATGTAGGGATGCTCCATCTCAGTAAATGTACTTACAACATAAATAAGGAACAGCATATGCAAAACCCAGTGTCAGAATACAGGGCAGTATTTCATGGGCAGGAATTCAATTTGATAATGGAAGTGGTTGATTTTTATTAAAATTATTTAATTATAATTATTAAATTTAGAAATTAATAATGTACTAATTTAGTATAGAGGAGGCCACCTGACATTTCAGGAATAGAGAGTAAAGGTAAATGATTGACACAGAAATATGGTTGCAAAAAAGAGATTAACTGCAAATATTTGAGACTCCTAGTGTACCTCTGGAGGGAGCAGAAGGTCAAAACAGAGGTTGCTAATGAAAGTGTGTTATGGCCAGAACATCTGTGATAATGATCTAATTAGAAGCTGGAGTCTAAATTGTGGCTGGTGTCCTGGACATTCTGTGTGTGTAACTGTACCTCAGTTTTGTTACCTAAGTGATTTGGAGGGACTTAGAAGTTAATAGTCAGGTTTCTAGTATACTTCAGAAATGGTACTTGCAATGATGGAGCAATTTTCCAAACCACTGTATTGAAATCTCTTCTTGTGTTTGATATTGCACGTTATCAGGCCTTACCCAAATCTGCAACTCATGAAAATGTGCTCATTACTTCTCACAGATGACTTCAGTTTTAACGTTACCTGGGTACTCTTATTTATCAAGCACCAGTTTTAACCCAGTTGCTACATCATGACAGAAACAGCAGGATTCTGTGCCTCCCCACAGACTTCAATGAATGTACATGAATAAGGGCTAGAATGTTTTTTTATGTTCCTCTTCTCTGCGCTGAGTAGTATGATATTTTGCTGGTGTATGATTAAGCACAGAGTATGAATCAAACTAGGCTGGCTGCTAGTCTAGAGAGAATTGAAGTGATTTTCATGTTTATTTGAGGTTACTTTAACATTGACCTTCTGGAAGCTGAGATTTTTATGTATGTGTGGCTAATACATGAGGTGGAAGCTGCTGTTGAAAATACTTGAGTTGAATGAGTTTCGGAAGGTGATTTCGAGATGCGTTTGAAAGTGGAATTTGAAAGTGGCTATTTTTGTGGCCCATAAATGTGACCTGTAAAAGTTTGAGGAAACCTTAGGGGGTACACTCTCCTTCCACAGACTGGAGACACATTAATTATTAATGCCTTAACAGCCTGCCCTGGAAAGGCAGTGAATGAAAGGTTAGAGGATTTGAGTGCTCAGGGCTTCAGTTCAGGTTGAAAAAACCCTCAAACAAAACAACCTTTTTCAGATATGCCAAGACCGTTACAAAAGTATGAACTAGGTAAGCAAAATACACACACTCCTTAGTTGTCTTCTGCACAACCTTCTTTAGAACTAGTAATGTTATGTTTTCTCTGAACAGCTACAACGTGTTTTTAACTTGCTATATGGTGTATTATCTTTGGTATCTGTGGTGTTCATAAAATTTTGTCATAGTTAAAATAGGCAAGCCATTTTTTTTCTGTCACCAGATTATTGTATTTCTGCTTAATTCAAATTCATCTCTGCTATGCTGGGCTTCTCGAGGGAGAATATTAGGAACATCAATTGTTACTGAACTGTTCAAGCAAACCCTGTAAGGCAGTGGTTTACCCTTCATGAGAAGTGGACTTGACAGCATTCATTTATAACTAGATTTGTACTAATAAAATTTCCCCTTTTGCAATGAATTTGGCATTCTGCTCCTTTGTGAAAAGAAACTGTGGAAGCCACTTAGAGCAAGCACTGTCAGGACTACTTTGGTACGATAAGGCTCAACAGTGCTATCTAGATGGGAATAAACTGCTGACTATAGCTACTTAGTAATTTGAGCCTTATATTCCTAATTTATCATGGAGCAAGTGCGTTTCACATACTAATAGCATAAAAAAATGGAAATGGCAGATAGGGATTTAAGCATTTTGGCTGTGATTTTTAGGTCAAGTCAACTAGAAGCTTTTTGGGTTACTAGCCTGTGGGAAGTTAACATCTGTAGTGTAATGTGTGTTTCTTAACAAACGAAGGGCTTGTGAAAATCAGATTGCATTTGTTAAACACTTTGAATTAATTCTTGAGATCAAGTAACCAACAGAAATTAATTTAGATGTGACTTAATGCTTATGCTCTGATGTTCTACGCGCTTCTTTAAGGACATAATCATAGCCCAGAAAAGGGTAAACTGTTGATCTAACATTGGCGTAATTATTTAAATTGAATTGGGTTATGTTAATACAGGTAGAAGGTAAAGCTATTAGCAATTTTAAATCCCAGAGTCATCATGGCAGTGGGTGGATGAGTTTGTTGTGTAGCGAAAATACAACAGAATTAGCTCTTTTTGTGCTTTTATGGGTTAACTGCAGTGGGTGAACTGCACCCCTCAGCCACTGGCTTACTCCCTCTGGAAGGATGAGGAGGAGAAGTGGGAGGGTAAAACTGTGAAAACTTGTAGGCTGAGATAAGGACAGCTTAACAGGTAAGGCAACATCTGCACACACAATCAAAGCACACTAAGGAATTCATTCAGTAGTTCCCACGGGCGGGCAGGTGTTCAGCCATCCATCCCCAGGAAAGCAGGGCTCCATCACACCTAATGGCTACTTCAGAGGATAAATTCCGTAACTGCAAACGTTCCCTGTTTCTTTTTCCTTTCCCAGCTTTAACTGCTGAACACATCGTATGCCTGGATCCCTTTGGTCAGGTGGGGTCAGCTGTACTAACCATGCCCCCTCCAAATTCTAGCTCACCCCCAGCCTCTTCTCTGGCAGGGCAGTGTGAGGAGCAGAAAGGGTGCTGACACTGTGCAAACCCTGCTCAGCAATTGCTAAAGCATATCTTCCTGTGTTGATAACACTGGTTTGGTCAGAAACCCACAACACAGCACCATAAAAGCAAGCTGCTCTGAAGAAACTTAATTCTGTCCCATCTAAAACCAGTAGAAGCTGGGTAACTGATACTTTTTTCTGAAGGTCCAGTATGGGAGTACTTGCTCTAAGTCTTGTCTGAACTAATTTACAAGGTACTTCTAAAACTATAGGTAGGCGTCCCCTGTAATGCATTGTGCTTAGTCTTCTGTTTTAATATTTTTCTGAAAAACATAGCTGTTTATTGAGACTCAAAACTTAAATGTAAAGCATACGCAGTTGATGGATTTTTCTAACAAAACACACTTTTGTGCTAGTTTTACTACATTTCCCAAATAGTTTTGTCAGTTAATGTAAAAGATTGCTTGTTATGAAGCTGCTCGTCATTTAGAGTTGATATTATTTTTTTTTTTGATTTCTTTTTCCACATGAAGGGAAAGTTTTTTCTGCACAGAAATATCTGGTAATATGTTAAAATACACTCTTATGATCAATATTGTTTAAATTGATATATTTGTCAAGCAAAAGCAGCTCAGTTATTTTTCTATTTTATTGTGACTTCTACATTTTACTTTCCTGTTCAATACCATATTTTCCACGAGCACATGTTCTGAATACAGGTGAGTACTACAGCAAAATTCTTACGCAGTCTTCCTGAGGAAAGCCACTCAGTCTGCTTGTGCATGTGGGCTACTAGAATCTGTATGTCACCTCCTTTGGTGCCACCACCAAAGAAACAACTCGTTTGTGGTGAAGATACTTCCTTCTGCTCAGTGCCTGTCATGCTGTGGGCCTGTGAGGGAGGTGAGGGATTTACCAAGGATTAAACATCCTATGAAAAATCTAATATATGCTCCCTACCAGCTCTCACAGTACATTAGTCAGTAGTAGGAGAGAAACAAGAGTAACTGATGCTGGAAGGCACCTCTGGGATGATCTGGTCCAGCACCTCTGCTCTAATCAGGGTCGGGGGTGGCATCCCTACACCCGTGGATGTCTGTAGATGGGTTTAGAGTATCTCTGAGGGTAGAGACTCCACACCCTCACTTGGCAGCCTGTGCAGGTGTTTGTCCAGATTTATGGCTTAAAAAAAGAACAAGGCTTTTTCTTGGGTTTCTTGTGTTTCAGTTGGCACTTCTCTATTCCCTGGGCAGCACTAGGAGGAGTCTGGCTCTGTATTTATTATGCTCCTGACCACCCTTGTATGTCAGATGCTCAAAGGCCTTTGAAACTGGGAAGAGATGAGTCCAGTATGGAAGGACAGGGAGCCGAAGGGAATTCTCAACAGAGCTCCTTTGACACTTCCACTGTGCTCCTAGCTCATTTGCTGTGCTTGTGGGCTCTGCCCAGTCATATTCTGCCTGAAAACCTGCCGGGTTGGGCAGAAATTGCAAACTCACAGGAACTGGGATGATCTCCATGTGTACACACAGTCTCTTATATTTGCCCATCCTACTTTATGGAGCAGGTGTGCCAGAGAAAGGAGGTGGTTGACAGACAGTTCCTGTGATATGCAGTGATGGCAGATGGGAAGTAGAAGTGTGAGAGGGTGGAGAGGCCCCTGGGAACGTAACAAGTGTTTCTGAAAGAATGGGAAGAGGTGGTAAAACCTGATGTACTCTGCTTGCATACTGGGATCTCCTCCCTGCAGGACAGAGGTCAGGGGAACATGGAAGTTACCATTGGCGGAGACAGGTTCGAGGGTTATCTCAACTAATGTAGCTGATCTAATGTCTGTGTTTTATTACACTTGATTTTTAAATAAAGGAGGGGCCTTTATGCAATGAGTAATACTTAAGTGGAAAAATCTTTCTATCCAGTGTTGGTAAAAGAAAGTACTTCCTTAGAAAGAAAAGGTAAGTTACTTTAATTGAATGTCTTCTATGCCCTAGAAGATTACAGTAATTTCTTTTATCTTGGGAGATGCCCTTAGCATGGGCAGTATTTTTGCAGCTGTGATATATATCCTCTTGGGTTACCATATGCAAGTAATACATACAATAGGAAAACTTAAATTTTTAGATGACTTTTCTGAGGGAGACAGTTAATGGACAGCTAATTCACTGAACTTGAAATTTGTGGCTAGTGAATAGAAATCAGTATCTTGGGTTTATCGTTCTGTAGGTCAGATGATTCATAGGTAGTTTGCACTCACTTGTTTTTTAGGAAAATAAAAATGGAAAATTGCCCTGGCTTTGTTCTTAGAATGACTGATTTTGCCCTTGTCCTTGCTTATGCACATCATTTCCTGCTGTGGGTCCCTCAAACAGTGTGTCCATGAATGGTTTTGTAGTGCAAGTTCTGGAATGCTTTCCTATAAGCTGCCTTTTTGTATTCTTTTGCTTATGTGCAAAGAAACTCAGAATAAATACAGTATTCTTTCCCCCAGGCTACAGCAATTCAGGGTAGGATGCTTCTTCAGGCCTTTGATCCCCTTGATTGATAAAAAGAAGGTAATGGGGTGAGAAATGGAAATGCTGTTGGGTCAGTTGTTAGGTCATTTATATTTGCAGTCCTTCTTGTCTTGCCAGTGTGTTCCTGGAGGCAATACTAGATGAACCCTGGATTAAGGACTTGGCATTAAGGGGCTGGAAAACTAGCTGTGGACCCTGAAGCTTGCCATTTAGAACAGGAGATTTTTCTGATTCAAAGTCAAGTGCATGCTGGTCCATGAAAGGCTCAGGAGCGCGTTTTGCGATTTGATACATGGAAATTAGGTTTGGGAATGTTTATTTAGGTCCATTCACATCTTAATGAAGGAGTAGGCAACAGTATATCATTCAGGAAAGGAACGAGATGCTAAACCACATTTTGTTGCCTCTGAGATAATTTTCTGTATTCATGGCATTCATTCAGTACAACTAATAAATTCATTGAAATAACACAGACCTGATGAATAACTTAGTATCTGTCTTGTAAACTTTTCATAACTCGCTGCATAGATGTTTTCATGAACAAACTGCATACAGCCCCCCAAACAACGCAAACTTTTCCAAAATTATTACACTTAAAAAGTGTATTTTGTACTTGAATCAGTAACAAACATTTTGTGATTTTGTTCTATGAGAGGCTTTTTTGACTTTGAAGAATATTAGTGTTGGATAAACGTGTAAGATTTATATTGCATCAACAGTCTGGATAGCTGTCATGATTTGGAGCTGATTGGCAATCAGAAGAACATTGGTACTTAAGTAGTCATTAACAATAGGTGGAGCAATTCATTGCACAATATGAAATGCCTTGTTTGATACCAAAGAAAACCTGAGTAGGCGAGTTAAGATGTTTTGTAACAGCCTGCTTCAAGATCTTGAACATCTGCAACAGGGTGGTGAGTTTTAATAAATTGAAAACTAATGGAAGGTTGTTCACTAAAGTCTTATTTCTGTTGCTTAGACAGATATCTTGGATAAAAAGAAGAGCTTCAGTTTTTATTACTCAATTGTTTTTTTATTCATATGTATGTTTTAAGTTACTCCCACACACCCACCCTGTTATGTCTCATGTTGTGAACAGGCAGCACTGTAGCAGAACTCATGTCTCCCAAAAATGACTCCTACAAGATTCTTCAC
>VZRQ01000114.1:1524656-1551904 GCA_013397975.1 Machaerirhynchus nigripectus | reverse complement strand
AATCAGAAGTCTCCTGTCATCTTTTTTTGGCATCTTGTAGTTGATAAAAGTAAAACCCAACAGTTTTAACTTAGTCACTCTAACCAAAATGATCAGATTGTAAGTGTTGGGACTATATTTTGAAGAAACTATCCCAAAATAAGCATTGTGAAACTTGTGTTATGTGAAGCAACATGAGTAAATAGTGGGAGGGAACGCTTAGCTAAATGAAATT
The DNA here is from genome assembly GCA_013397975.1 of Machaerirhynchus nigripectus. Taxonomy (NCBI): domain Eukaryota; kingdom Metazoa; phylum Chordata; class Aves; order Passeriformes; family Dicruridae; genus Machaerirhynchus; species Machaerirhynchus nigripectus. The sequence continues at coordinate 1,551,690 of VZRQ01000114.1, read as the reverse complement.
GTCTTTATGAATTTGTAGACTTGGCAGACAGTTAGCCTGGAAGACTTCTGTCTCTCTAAATTTGCCAACTTTTGAAATCTCTCTCCTTACTGCAGTGGAGGAAGTGCAGCAGGCAAAGTAAGAACCTGACCCAGAGAGAAGCAAGGAGGATAAAGGGTAGGACTTACTGGAGACTGGGCTATGTTCCCATTAGAAAATGGGTGGGGTTATGAAGTGCTGATAACAAAGGAAGGGTTAAATGTGAGAAGATTGTGGTTAAGTATGGGATGGAGTTCACTGTAGGTACTGTGGATAAGGAAGAAATGAAGCATTGGGAAAGAAGAAAGTTTAGGAGAAATTTGTGGCTAGGAGCTCTGAAGTTAAGAGGCTAGGAAGTAGTTCAGTTAAAGAAGCTGGAAAGATGGGAGAGGCTATCTATACTTTTATAAATCAGTCAGGAGTTGAGGGAGAAGCTGGGAACTAAAGAGGTCAAGAGCTTACAGAGCTGGTTGCTAAGAGAAATTTGTAATCCTTCTGTTACCTGAAACATTGAAATTCAGGGGTTAGTTTTATCTTCTGTGAGTATTCCCTATAGGGGACGTTCAGAAGAAAATACAGCAGCCTGTAAAATATGCATTGTTGGCAGAAACCTGTCAGGCATTTCAACTGGAAGAGAGAAGTAATGCAGTTTTCCTGCTGAAAGTGTGGCAGTGTGCACAATAGTGTAAGTATTTTCATTAGTCACATTTCAGCAGAGCTTTTCCTCCAGATGAGAATAAAAAATTGTCATTTTTGTCTTTATTCTTTTTGGACATATGTGACATGGTGAAAGCAATTTGATCTTGTTATCAAAGCTATATCTTTTCCTTTTGAAACACTTTGCCTTCTCTCAGCTTGTAGAAGAAAGGGAAAAGGAGTATTTTTTTCACCTTTATGAATAAAAATTTATGTCTGTAACTTCCATTCACGTTGGCTCTGGTTAAAGTTAAATAACAAAGTTTTTCTGAGGTGCCTAATTAATATGCCTTGTTCACACCTACAGTATTAAACTAATCATCACAGATACAGAGTCGGGACAATTTTTTTTCCCTGTGTCTGAGAGAAGGTAACTTTTGAGAAACTTTTGCTTTTGTCATAGCTCAGGATATCCTTTGTATTCCCTATTCCTATGCTAGAGGAAGTGTGTGCAATCATTAAAGATTATGCAGAAAGAAAAATTAATAAAGGAAAATAAGACACAGTCATGATGGGGCTTCAGATGTTGCTTGCTCCCAGGCACATGTTACGGGTGTGTGTTGGATGTTACAAAACGCCTAACTAAAGTAAATTACTTCTCAGTCAACTGTCAAGTTATGCAGAGGTTAACTTGTTTTTACACTGAAGCACTTCTAAAGTTTACTGTTAAAAGAAGAGGTTAAAAAAAAAGTGGATTATCTTCTGTGATCTGTTCACAGTGATAAAATTTCTACATCTTTTAAACAAACACAAATCATCATAAATGATAGAGAACTATCTCTATATACGAGCTGTCAAGCTATTCATACTGCTTGCCAGGTTTCTAAGAGCAGAAGTAATGCAGAAATAAAGTTAATTTCTCAAAATAGAGGTTTAGTAAGAAGATCTGACCAGATTTAATAACAGAATAGCAATAGTAAATAATAACAGGAAAGCAAAATGTCGTCCTTTCTTTACTATGCCCAGACACAAAATCAAGAGTAAAATATTCCATTGAGAAGCAACCAACAAAGCTTATTTGTGCAAATGAAATTGTCAGAACAGACAGATTTAGAATGGGGATTTGTGGATGTCAAATTCTTCACTACCAGTATTAGGCACTGATGAGACGTTGAATCTCAGCGTGTTGGTGTCTTTGTGAGGTTTTTATTTCAAAGAGATTTTACATGAATAAAAATGTTGAACCTAAGTGAAAGGAATAGTCAACCCCTCAGCCATGGTTCATGAATCACAGTAGTTCGTTTTAATAACTTCAGTTGGGAAAGTGGATGCCAAACTATTCTATCTGGATGCTTCAAGTGGACTCAGCTGTCTACTGGAAGGACCTACAGGTGGAAGAGAATAGAACTGAATCAGGGATGCTATGCTGGCTAACACAAGAAAGAAAGGCACTATGAATGCATGGTTTTGCTCTTGGATAGCATTCACCCTACTATACGGTCTGCATAACAAAAGCAATTGTGGCATTTTTAAATGGTATGAAGTGATACACTGATTTCTTGAGGCATATTTATTGCTGCTCAGTAGGAGGCCTGTAAGGTCTATTAACCAGAGGAGTTCAAAGATATCTCTTGTTGTTCAATATTTATTTTTTAAGAAACTCTATGCAGCAGGGTGTCTGTTAAAAAGGTTTTTAGGATGCTTTTGTTGTCCCTCTGATGTGCATTTCAGTTTGTTTAATGGAGCTCTCCATTTTGGAGTTAGCACATGAAACTGCCAAAACTAAATTGTTTGCGAGCCTGGTTGTTGTTGTAAAGAATGAAAAGTCAATGTTTCTAATTGTAAATAAAAACTTTTCCATGATCAGATACTTTAATCATTGTTGCATATTTTAATAGGCGGTGAACAAACTTATCACTGGATTTTCTGCCTCTGTGTTGTGATGGCAAGCAGTATCTATTTACCAAAACTAGAGCAAACCGTACAGAATCTGTCAAGGGCTTTGTTTAAGCTTAGAATTGTTTGGCAAATGAAAGAAATTTCAATTTTCATTCATTCTGCATATTTCAAAGGTAGAGAGAGAACATTTTTGCATAGATGTATTATAAGCTATTTTCATATTCAAGGTGAACAGAAAGGTTTATCAGATCCTAACATGAATTAGGATTTCTTTCAAGACCTGAGTTCCGTTTTGATACGCTATTGCTACGTACAAGGTTTGCACACTAGCATTACAAAAGCCAATTAGCCTATTACTGTTAATAGGTATTTATAGTGAATAGCCGTACTTCAAATTTCAAACAATATGTATACATGTATGAATATTGCCTGAGATACCTTCTATTTTAGCTTTTATTTTTTTCTTAGCCAAACTGATGGAAATTATTTTTACTAGCACTATTTCTAGACCAAAACCAGGCTATTGTTTTGTTTCCTGTACTTGTGTTTTAGTAAAGTGCTGGTGGTAAGGTGGCAGTGCTGTGTCCAAGGTCTGTGTCCTCTGTGTGGTGAAGTAAAAGAGATGTTGGGATCGCAGAGTAGAGAACAGAGCATTTGCTTGTGTGTGTGTGGAAGAGGTGATGTCAAACAACTGCCTGGCCTGTATCTACCCGTGGGTTTCAACAGGAAAAAAAAAGCTTGATAGATTTCTAGAACTGGAAAGGATTCTCTGGCTAGAACTTTTGTATATAACATGTCATAAAAGTTTTCCAGTTTTCTCTGGGTCAAGGACAATGAGTTCTGTTGGAGTAAGGATATGAAAAATATGAAGAGATGGATCAAATGTGCCTTCACTTGCTAGGTTATTCTGAAGGTGTGAGATTTAAAAAAACCCAACAAAACAAACCAAACAACAGCCAATAAGCCAAACCACCAAAACCAAAGACTGTGAAAAAAACATGCCCGATTCCTAAATTAATGGTAGCTTTGTTTTTACTTCCATTATGTCTCAATTTGTCTTCTGTAGCTAGACTTAAGTCCATCCTTTAGTATGTGGCATTTTTCTGTCCAACAAAGCTACTTGTAAATGATAAAGCTACCTTCTTGGTATTTTCTTCTTTTCACTTGAACAGATTACATATCTTACTTTGCAAAATATTTTGAGTCTTTTTATTGGTTTTATGATTTTTACTTGGCTGCATGAATTTTTATTAGGGAGGGTAGGTTAAGCAAAAGGTAAAAAAAAAAGAATCTGTTTGATTCTAACAACATAAATGAAATATTTCTGAAAATAACCAGTACAGAAACAGAAAAGTCACTGTCTCATTCCTGTCCTACTCTATATGTATAGTCGATAGCTACAGTAGCAATGAATATCTTAATTTTGCACCTTCCAAGGATATAAATTCTTTGCTGCAAGGTATATTGACTTCACCTGGATGTTACTCACGCAAATGGTGTGACTGTCTAGTCCCTCATAAAGCATTTTGCTCAGCGAAGAGCGTAGCTCTTCGTACATTTGTGCAGAATTGATAATTTTCCGTTGCTGTTTCCTGTCAAGGTGATGCAACTATTTATGCACTAAAGAAAACAAAGTGTAGGCAGCAACATGCATTTCGTGTTATCAGTTGTACTCATTGAAGCAGTTCAGTGGGATGACATGAAATTATTCCAGCGTGTTATGGGAAATCATTGACTTTGGATTTCCTTTGTTGCTGTTGTTCTTAATTGTTTTTATTTGTCTGAGGGCTACGTGGGCTGTATTTTATGGAAGGGCTGCTGATCATAACTGCTTGTCTGTCAGCCTTTAGGTGAGTGTTCTTCTGCTATTATCCACTCGCACTGAATTCCACAGATGCTGTGAAGGGATACTTGTTTTTGTCAAAAAATGTGCCGTAGCATGGTGCGGAAAGATGTGAGCAGTACAAGTAATGTATTCCATTAGTCTAATTGAAACAGGGGAAAAAAATGAACAAGTTTTTGTCACGGAAATCCGTTTCAGGGCCAGTTCCTTAGGTAATAAGTCATTATTGTGGAAGAAGTGTTTGTGTCAAGGTAATATGTCTGGTTTTTCTAGCTTTAAAACTGGTCTGGTAAAAGATACTGTTTTTTCTGGTAGACCTTGGATTTCCTAGATTTTTAGTCAATTGTGCTTGCAACAATTCTGCTAATGTAGTTTTTCAGCAGCCTATCTCCTTGCTTTTATGTGCTTTCAACCAACACAAGCAGAATGTAAGCTATCTATCTTTCACACACTGAAAAGTCTGGAAAAGCAGTAATATATCAGAAAAATTAAAAATATATATGTGTTTATCAACTCTTTTCATAGAGTTGCTTTTTACAAAGGTGATGCTATTGCTTATCTTCCACTGCAGCTATTCACTGCAAACTCCTATTCCTTTGTAGTTATTTTATGGGTTTGAAAAAATAAAAGATGGTGCCTTTCTTAATTTGGCAGCTTTCATAATTTACATTTGTAGGTGAAAGCTGCCAAGCCCTGTTAGGGGGCTGAGCTCACCAGGGGGATACTTGGTGTCATTTCCACCCGCTTGTCAAGTTATTTTCTCTACACTTGTTAACTTGTACTGTCAACCTGTAAAGTGCTCTTATAACATTTGCACATGAGGTGCTGCAGGAGGTGACATAAGCTAATAGAAGGAGTTCATAGTAACAGAAAATCTCATTTGTACGTAGTGGAAGTGATGAGCTCAGGGACTTGCACTTTGATTACATTGTAATTAAAGATGCTTTGTGTATCTTAGTGTGATAGCTGCAGAGACTGCTGCTGTCTCCCTCGTCCTGTCTGACAGGGTTGTTTCCCCTAAGAGATGTGGACAGGAGAGAACAATCAAGAGGTACATGATATAGCTGGCCTGATTGCAAGTTTCTCTGCTAATCACAGGCACATCACTCATGATTAAGAATTGAAAGCCAGTGTTCAGCTGTATGTTGTGGTTGTGGACATGATGGCTGCAGAACTGTGTTTTGAAAGCAGTTCTTTTATTATCAACAGTAGAAAAGTTATGTAGATATCCACAGGAATAAACACCAAGAAAAGAAAACAAAGAAAGAAAGTTACATCATACAGCCATATAAAAGGATGGAGTGATAAACTCCTGATGCTGAAGCTCCTGGAGATGAAGTTTTCTGAACCTGATGTTGTTGAGAACCTATGGGCTATTTGGTTTCCTTGTGCTGTTTCTCATTACCTCTTTAGAGAGCAAAGACATTATCAGCTGAATTTCCCGTTGTGCTGGGTTGCTGTTTCTTCCCTTAGAAAAGAAGGCTTGTGAAGGGGATGAGTAGAGCTGTCCCTATTTGGTAGCTGCAGTAATCTGGAATTTGCTTTGGTTTGCCCTGGTGGCAGATTAGCTTAGTTCTCTCTATGCGAGTCCAGAGGGGTCCCCCCTTTTAAGATGATGAAAGCCTGTGTTGAATGCTCAAGCCCATTTAAGAGAGAGCCTATTTGCTGTCTCTTCAAGTCTCTATTAGCCCCACATGTTTTCCTTCTGACTTGTAATGTCACGAACCCTAGTGGTTCCTCCATGCTAAAGGGCTGTGTTTAACTTTTTGCAGGGCTTCAGACAGTCAGTATTTCCTTGTCTGCTTTTCGCTTGTCTATTCTAAAGGCTTGGTTAATCTGGCCTTAAGTGAGTGTTTCAAGGAATGGTCATGAACACCTTTATTCCTTCTGGGCCACCTTGCAGTTAGCAAACAAGGTTGATCATATTTTGCCTAACTGCCCAACATTTCTCATTTATATACTGAAGATTACATCTCTGTTTTCTTACAGAGCAAGTCTTTGAGCCTAGAGCTCAAGGAAGAAAAACTTCAGCTAGCTCTTGAGAATGTTTTGTATTAACTCTAGTGTCATGAATAGATTACTTATCTATTGTCTTATTTCTACTGCATATCTCATCTCCCAACACTGTGCATTTGTCCCCTGTAATATTGTATAGCAAGTACCTGTAGGACCTATTTGTAAAACTTTAACAGATTATTAATATCCTAGATGTATTTCATAGTCAGTGGAGAAAAAGGATTCTCCAGGAGATAATTAACAGTGGCTAATTTCAACCCCCCTTTCCAAACCATGTGTAGGTTTTCTCACTGTTCTCCCTTGCTGACTGTTGAGAGGACCTCCAGAGATTAATCTAACTGGGCTGGTTCACTACTACAGCGTTCGACTCAGCTTTGCTGATTTTTTTCTCTGTGCTGACAAATCCTGTGCTGTGTGGGTCCAGCCCAATGGTTACCCATTTCAGCTGATACATTTGTCCCTTTGCCTCTCTGTCATGTTGGATTAGCTAGATTCTGCTGGATTCTTAAATATTTTCAGGGAGTTTTGGTTATGTTTTTAACTTTATTTGATCTGAGCTAGTTGATACTGTTTGAGGTTCCACTTGAGATTCTGTACACGATAGTTCCCATTTCATTAAGTGGGAATTGGTTTAATGTAGCTAAATAAATACTCTGTCAGATTTTACAGTGGTCTTTTTCTTACACATACTGACTGATATTGCGATGTATAATAGATGTGAGCCAGCATTTTTTTATGCTGCCCTGCTTTGAATTTGTGTTTTCTTTGGAAATGTGTTCAGAGCGTTTTTTTTTCTTTTTGTTGCTGTGTTTTTTGTGTTGTGTTTTTGTTTTTTTTTTTTTTTTTTTTTTTTTTTTTTTTTTTTTTTTAATATTTCAGGAGATTTTGCACCCTACAGTCATCTCAGCCTTCTTGTTAAATGTTTAAAAAAAAAAATCCAGAAATCCTGGCTAGAAGGGTGTCAGAGGGCATCACAAACAGTAGCAGCAAGTCAGTGAAAAAAATTCATTTGAGGTTTTCTTTTGATTTGCTGCCCTTGGAGACTTTTTGGTAAAGGGATGGACTCAGGGAGAGGAGATGGAAGACAAATTTACCAATGAGGCCATGTCATCCAGAAATTCTTGTGTACAGCAGTAGGGTGTTATTCATCATTAACAGACATGGTAGAAACGTGATTTGAGTTAACTTTCAGCACAAATACAATAAACTGTGAAACAAACCACCAAATTACAGCAGTTTTTTTCAGGACAGCTTTCCCCCCTTAACTCAGTGTTCCTTGAAGTCAGGGAACCATATTCGTACCTGAAAATGCATTTGAATTTAACAATCTAAAGTCTGTGGTTACTACACATTTACATACTGTTCATCCTGGCCTTGCTCATGTCAGTCAATCAGAGATAAATATTTTGTTGTGGGCTTGCAAGATGAAACTAGGACTGGCTTCTACAACTGTTGCTCTGAAATTCATAGCTTTGATTAGCATTTTTTTAATAACACTTCAAACTGCATGTCAAGGAGATTTAGTTCTTGGTGTTATCTGAAATAAGATTCTTACTACCTTGGGAAAAAATATATCCTCCCTCTAATTTCCTAGAGCATCAGTGTATACAGAGCACATGACATTTTGTCTTATGATTGTATTTTTTATTAGACTAGAAGAAATGTCTTGGGGAGCTTCTAATAAAAATCAATTGAAATTTTGCATGAAGAAAGATATGGTGTAAATGGTTGGATATAGCCAAGATCATACCATTATTCTTCATGACGTTAAAATATAAACTGCATTGTCAAAAACTGGAAAATACCTGCAGTTTAGATTGCTTACTTTAAGCTCCATTTAATCCTCTTTCTCAGTATGGCATTTTCATTTAAAATCTGGAAAAAAAATAGTACAAATTTAGTCAAAGGCTTGTTTGTAATGAGGTTATAGTTTTATGAATTCTTACATAAACTGAAGTGATACTGTACCCTCTTATTTTATGATCCTGGAATTGAAGACCTGAGAAATGAGTGAAAGAGCACACTAGATTTTGTGGTGAGCAAATAAACCTTTAATATCATCAACACAGAAATGTCAATCACCAAGCAAGTAGACTACTTTTTGCCTGAGAAAATAAAAACATGCTTTCAAAACAGTACTGCAAATCCCTTTTTTCTTAATCTACTCTCTAGGAAAACATGGGTCAGAGAAAGCAAAAAGTAACTTTGCTCTCAAAAATGCCCGTGGTAGTACAAGAATTTTCTCTTCTCATTTTTGCAGAAAGACTGACAAGCACTTGTTACAGTAAATACTCCTACTGCTGGAAAAAAAAGATTGAGATGAAACATGCTTACTGTGTCACTGGCCCCTCACAGAGGGTTGAAAAAGCATGCAATAGGAATAGGAAGGAGATTACTGGGGTTGTAAACAGATATTAAAATATCCTTTTAAGGAAGAGCAAATTTTTATCTCAGTTTAGCCAAAAAGTTGACGATAGAGGTGGAGGTAGAAACAAAGAACATGTAAATAACAGATAAAGAGATAACAGGTTAAGATTTCAAGAGCAGATACTACACTTTCATTACCTGCTTCCCTCTGTTGATTGATGTATTACAGCAGTTTGGTTTTCTGCTCTCTTTGGGATTTATTTCTAAGTGCGTGCATATTATATAGTACTTCATCATCTCTGTCTGTGCTCCTGCTTACTGATTCCAGGCTGAAATCTGTTTTAGGCTTGACACACTACATTTCACCCATTACATTCCTAAGAAAGACAAATAGTTGTAGGCCTTTGCAAGTTGAAAACTCATAAATAGGACCTTTAGGAATTAGAGGCTTCTTCCTTCTGTCCTTCCTTGCAATGATATAAGCACTGTGTAAAAGAAGTATAAGGATCAACAGTGCATTGTAATGACAAATAATGAAAAATAAATGTACATTGATGGTCATTGTGCATAGCTGGCTCCCCCAGTAATACTTCAAGCATGCAGTCACAGTTCCCTGTTACATGCAGACATTTGGCTCCTTAACACAAATACATAGATTATAAATAGGAAAGTTATAGCCTCGTCATTAAACTGTCCCATTTCTTTTTGGAAAATCCTTCAATCACTGCGCCCTTGAATTCTTCTTATTCACAGTTTTCTTGCTTGGAACATTCCGTTATGGTTATTAATGGAATGCCATCAGTCATATGGCATTTCCATTTCAATTTTTTTGTGTCCTGGACTGATGGAGAGCTCCATGTATCTTATCTGTTTAACTTGAATACTCTTTATAGTCACATATGCTTATGTCTGTAGCGAGCTTGGAATGCTGTACAAAGTTTAAAATATTTGTGATAATTCCATCCAGATCTTTGGGTAGCCCAGGTTTGTTTACCATAATAATGAGTATTTCCTGTTGTATACTCCCTATACACAAGGTGGAATATAGCATGACTGTCTCTTGTTTTTCTGAGATACCACAGGGAAGGGATATAACAGGGGTAGTAAAACCTGGACAGAATTGAGTTTATGTTTCTTGGAGAAGGACTTTGATTTGCAGTGCCTGGAACTGTAGGCGGTAAAAAGATGAAGAGCTGGTAACTGTGAGGCTCTGTCACATGCTTGCTGCATAGCCTGAGCTAAGTTGCCTTATTTTTTCCCCATCTGGAAAAAAAATGATATGGTCATTTTGGTGGCTGTGAAAATGCTGATGTAATGAGGGGTTATCTTCCCTAGAAGCGTAAGGTGATAAAAGATGTTTTACTGAAGTGTTACTGTCTCCTAATATGTGCTTCTCAGTTTAGTGGTTGAATGTATGGCAGAACTAAAGGCCTGTATGAGCCCTGGATTTTGCTGTAACAAATAGTGTCAGAAGCAGCTGTGCATATGTGCATGACAAAGGAAAGATAAGCAAAGATTTATGCTTGTAATTTTGAGGTAGCTACCTAATGTTGTATTCTCCAGTTTATTACTACTATAGTTCTTCCGGTGGTTTTGAGGCTAGAAATATACTTCAAAATGTTGACCTGACTAATAAGTTACTATTATTTTGTTCAGAATTCATTTTCCATTCATTAAAGATGTTGTAGCTAATTTATAGGTATCAATCTGTTTTATGAGGCTATTGCCATTTCAGCCTTGTGATATTTGTCAAGAGGAAAGTAATTTTTTTTCCTGTTAGCATTACAAGCAGTAAACAAAAATCACCCTTTTATGTCAGTAAAACATTTATTTCAAGAATTACTATTCTCCTGGGAGAAGGAGTTCTTTGATGACTTGCTTAAGGAAAATCTTAGATTTCCTTAATCTGGGATGAAAGTTATCTTTGTGTCCTTCCTATTGCATTTAAAGATCAACCAGCTGTCTCCCCAGCCAACCCTGTTCTCCTGGTTTTTACTGTAGTGCAAACCTCCATTAACTTCCCTGCCTTTATTGCGTTTATATTACTACAGGAAAAAAATGAGGTTTGTGGTGCATTGACTGGCCAAGCGCATCCAATCTTAGGTTGAAAATGAAAACTCTGACTCCAGTTAGCCTGCAGGCATGGCTGAGCTGTTGAGATGAACCTAAGCTATTTATCTGGAGCAGAAAATTACGTGTATGTAGAATAAATTTGATAAGAGAGACCTGTAAGGGAAATACAGCAAAGTATTGTGAAGATGAATTAATAGTCTATTTGTTTGGCAATTAGAGGCTTTTATGCTTGTGACAGGGGTACCTTTTGTGAGGGCACCAGTGTTCTGGGTTTTAGAACTATCTCCTATTAGGTTCTGCATTCCTTGTTCTCTGTATAAATAAAATGTTAAAATTTGCCATTAATTCTGCAGGTGCTATATAGAAGCACACAGTGGTCACCTTAGACTACACAACAATTTGGGTGCAAAAAACCTCAGCCTGAGAAATGAATAATCTGTTTTGAAAAGAAAAAGTGGGCCTTGCTGGAATGCTACCTCCTGAGAAACAATTCGAAGGAGGCATCTGAAGCCTATTGCATTTTAAACTTAAGATGCATTTTGACTGCAGTTCTCTGGGACACCAGGAACTGTGATGTTCAGTGGAATCATTGGGAATATTCAGTTAAAGCTGGTTAACGTATGAGTTTTGCTTTTCTTGAAACCTTGGATGGTTGCTTTGTCTACATGTCAAGTAGGAGTAGGAAAGCAGCTATCCGTGGTAGAGGACTAAAATTACATTGCTTTATTGATATAACTAAGAAACAAATAGCCCCCCACCCCACTCTCACTTCTGAACATTTCAGTAGCCTGTGTGAAAAATGCTGAGTTTAGGCTGAATTGATTCTGTAGTCTACAAGTGGAAGAGTGATTGTCTCTGGACTACTGGATGAAACCTTTTCCCCTTTTAAATTGAGATCAGTAGTGATACTGTTGCAAGCAGTACTTCAGTGGCTAGTACAGGTGGTGGGTTTTGCTTTTTCCATTTGAAATACTGTATTTCATTTGTTTATCTTTTGGTAATTTTACCAAGGGACATGAAATAATGGCATCTAAATCGTACTATAAGGACAGATAGCGAGAATGAAGCATTTAAGTTTCTCGTTGCTGTTTACAGATCCACATGGGTTGGTTTTCTTGACTTCTGTGTTTTTATTTATAGAAGGAAAGTGAATAAAATGTTAAAACTGAGGAAAAAAAATTCCTTGAAGTTTTCCATGGAGGAATGGGGAATAATCTGATGTTAATTCTGTGCATGCAATGAGATGTGCAATTTTATATGGTTTTAGTTGCTGTTGTGTGTTCGTATGTTGTTTTTATCACTGGTTGCCCATACTAATACATTTTAGGTGTGTGAGTGTCTGTGCAAGAGCCGCAACAGGCAGTGATTTAAAGGTTTACTTAATGCTTTAATACAGCCCTTGATCAAGTTAACAAAATTCTGTATCACCAGGGGAGCAATCTTCCCTGGCTGGGCTCTGCTGTAATCTTACAGATCAGAACAGCCTGCAGAACTGTGGATGAGAAACCCGAGTTTGGATTTGCAGTACTTGAGAGCACATTGTACAGTGAGGCAGCTGGTCTCTCACTCACCAGTACGATAATAAAACACACTTTTATAGATTAAGAGATACTGATGCTGTGCTCCATATAGCCTGTCGCAGGTAAATAAAGTGCTACAAAAATATTGCTGCTTCGGGCTCAAAGCATGAAATAGTGTTTTTTAGAACACAGTTTTTCAGTTATATTAAACTTGGCCCAGCAGAAAAAACCACATTGCTGGTGGGCAGCCTGAGCCATTGGAGGTTGTATGTCCTGTGTTTGTATTCAGGAGGAGAGTGTGAAAAGCCAGGCCCAATGCTGTGCTTATTGCATCAGGAGAAGAGAGCAGTGGTGGTAAGCTCCTCTTCTGGAGCGTCCTCCCACACCCCAACTACAGTCTCCTTTTGTATTAAAATATATCTATTAAGTTTTTAGATATTAATTTATGTTTATTAGGGGCAGCATTCTTCCAGAACTAACAATAAGTTGGTTTGATGTGTTATGCTAACTTGGGAAGAACTGTCTCTAACTATGAAAGGCAGGGGCAAGTTACTAATGACAGGAGGAAAGGGTTTAAAATGGAAATAGTTAAAATTTGGCTTTCCCTAGTATTGCTCATGTCATAATCATGATGCAAATTCATAGGTAGAAGCTCAGAAATGCCCAGTAGAAGTCAAATAATTGTCCACCTTTCCATGGCTTTTTCCTTATGCCTCTGGAACTCATCTTTATCATCCCTCTTATCTTAATACCTCCATTTTAACTTACGTGTACTCTAGCATAACTGGTTGTTGGTGCCTTTGTTTCTTGATGAGGTTCCTGTTGATATTAATTTCATTTACATTAAGGAGGAACAAGGAGCTATATTAGGAAATGGTTTCTGATGGTAAGGGTGGTAGAAACCAGATAGTCTGACTAAGGGTATTGTGGAATCTACGTCACTGGGAATCTCTTTAAGAACACTTTGGATAAACGGTGGATAGAAAGCACTGTTAGATCACCATTAACTGAAAGTATTTTTTCTGTTTGGTCTCTTAAGTTATTGTACCCATATCTTGTGTCTGAGAGAGGTTCTGGAGTGTATATCTCTGTGATGTTAATAGTTCTGTACTGGCTCATGTGTGCATATCTATGTGTATAATTACATGAATTTGTGACGAGTTCAAATGTCCAGAAACTCATAGGATGTGTTTCTTTGCATTGCAGTCACTCAGAAAAACTACATTACAAACGTCTTAGAGATTTTTTTTACTTTGGCAACCTGTGTATTTCTATAAACATTCCTACAGTGACATTTTGCAAAATTCCTTCAGTTACACATTCCAAGGTATGCTAGCATACCAGCAAACTGGTGGAAAGCTAAGTGCCAGTTTTGTCCACCAAACTGATGTAATTCCACTCTTTTTCCAGGGGCAAAGTTTTCTGTTTTGAGTCTTCAGATATTTGAAGTATTTAAAGGATCAGTCATCTTAAATTCCACTAACGTTTTCTGCCTTTAGTGTTTCCTGTTGGCTACTGTGGACCCTTGAGACAACCAGCAGTAGCAAAGACTTGGTAGAGTGACTTTGATGGAATTGAAGCAATCTGAAACTGAGACTGTGTATGAAAATATTCTTAGAGAGTTTTCTTAATGAGGGGAAAAGGTGATAACTTGTCTTGTGTTCAGAAATAGAACTGGCATTATTTCTCTTCCTCAAAAACATTGGGCAAATCTTTCAAGGAACAGAGTGTTGTTTAAAACCCTCCCACTCTCCCCTACACAAAAAATTGCTGTGTAAGGTTGTTCTCTTTATGTTACAGAATTGTCCAAAAGTCCTGCAGTAATTAATTTATCACATAACTTATATTTTATGTAGTTAAAAGAATGTCTTGGTATTCACTGAATATACTATCTGTAGTTTAGAAGAAAAATATTCGGTATTTTAAGATGGAAGATAGCTCTGCTGAGGGTGTCCTGTCATTTTCCCCATTTACCCCACTTCATTTTCTATTCCCTTTCTCTTTCTACCGTTGATTAAATACTGTGCTATGGTGCTCATGAGAGTAATTGGGATGAGCAGAAGCATTACTAACAGGAAAAAATTGCAGCCTCCAGCAAGTACTTTTTCTTATTAGTCAATGTGCCACCTTATGAGAATGTGATTAATATCAGATCAGAACTTCACTTTAATGATGTGCTGATGTAATACTGTATGTAGGTCATTTGTTCTTCCAGCCCCCAAAAATCTGCCGGGCATCGAGGTAGTCCTTGTCTTATTTTTGTATCTGTGATGACCACTGATGAAAGAATAGCTTTTATACTAATGCTGTTATCTTCGTTGGGGAATTTATCTTGGTCTGAAGCCTAACACTACAGAATTAGTAGCAATACAGAAGTTGGAGGTTTTACTTTATTCAAATAAAAAATTGCTGGTAGGCCCATTTTGATAGAACTGTACTCATGGAGAATTGGCTGTAGCACAGGAATGGAGACTGCATCTCTTTTTTGGACTGTGTGATGTCAGTAGGGCATTTGAGAAATGCAATTTCTGCCTAGTTACTAATTGTAGTGCATATCCTGAATTTTCTTGGATCCTGAGATGAAAAATGAAAGAAGAGCAAAACATTGATTCTTGCTAAGCTTGGCTTTGGTCAGGAGCTTTGATGTTGGTACTAGGATCGGATGGTAATAAAACCAGCTGAGTCAAAACTGTAACTTTTGTGGATTATTCCATATGGTCAGATGATACCTGTTGTGGAAGTAGTAAGGCAGCTGTGTCTGTCTACAACAACCATGGAAACTGCTTAAAAAAGGCAAAATTCTGATCCCTAATTATATGGAATTGGTTTGTGGTCATGCAAGATTTGCCTAGTATGTCTATGATTTCTCCCTTGAAAATCAAGAACTTGTGCTGCTTATAAAGAGCATCTTAGGAAAACCCACAACTCTAAGACAAAACTAAAATACCTGGCATGGAACATGTCACAGCAGTAGTAAGGAAAGAAGAGCATATGCTTATGGTCGTATCAGACTCTCAGGAACTTGGGGAAAGAAGGACTGAATATCCAGCTGAAGTGAAAGGGAGGTAGGACGATTCTGAATTTTGTTGGTTTTAAAATGAATTATATTTTACTCAGTTTACATACTTCTGGGACTTTATCAAAAGCATTCATTAGTGCTTCTTTCACAAAAATATCCATTTTGCTAAGCTTTTTTTTTTTTTTTAATTATAAAGAGTGAGAAGAGCATTTTGGCTTGCACAGCAAGCCTATTCCATGTGAACCCACGTGAAGCCAGGGAACAGACTTCCCTAAAACAGTGAGTAAAGAGCCCGTGTAAAACATCTGGGAGAGGCAGTGATGTTAAGATGCTCAGTTACAGACCTGCTTCAAAGTAAGTGCTTTGAAATAATCGCACTCATGCCCAGCTGTTAGTCACACATTTCTGCTGCCCACTTGTTCCTTAAAGATAGACGTTTTTTTCACTGAAGACTGCACTGTTGGGGAATTAATTTCATTCATAAGTGAATAAATTCAAAAGTGCCATTTCTTGGTCTTGTTCCTGGCTCCTGTTAGTCATTGCACAGTTCCAGTCCAAAAGCCCTTCCTGAATATTGATTAGCCTTGCATTTTAAGCTGTTAGAATGTAACCCTGTGTACAGAACACCAGCTTCTGCTTAAAGGAGTATGAGATAAGGAATGTTCTTGGGATGGTGTTTGATTAATTTGCAAGTCTGTGGGATGGAAGGACAATCCGAGGGACTCTGCATGTAAACTCATGGCTGCTTTGTTGTCTTTGCCAACCAGCTGATTCCAAGAGCTATCACCTTTGGATAAATTTGCAGAGCACCTACTATGCTGCACACTTCTTGTGATGTGAGCTCCGAATATACGTGTGGACAGACCTCACGTTACCTAGATTTCACATGGAGAGTTTTGCTGCTCATTAGAGTTTACTCTTCAGAGACTGAAGTTAAGCATCAAAATCAATTACAAAAACCTATCTTTATTTGCTAACTTTTATTCTTATAATTTAGTAGTAGTAATGACTGCCTTATCCGTCAGCATAAAACATAATCCTCTGGTATGGTATCAGCAGATGCAAATGACATTGAAATTTTTCTTCAGCAGTACTATAATAAGAAACTGTGGTGTCATAAAGTAATTACGTAACTGAAATTTGGAGTCTAACTCTGAAGAGGAGACATTATTCTCACAATAATGGAAAAATATTCTGTGCATTAAACAGCCACAGAAAGGAGAAAATGCTTCGGTTGCTGAATTGAATGTTGTGTGAATTAACCTCTCCATCTGTACCATGTCCTCAGGGAAATAGTTAGTTATCATTTGTATTTATAATTGCTGTTTGTTGACCCCCAGCCGTGAGCTGGCAACCAAGAAGATTCACCAGCTGCCTGATTAGAAGTCAAGCTTTCACAGGCAAGTAGCTTTACATGCAAGTAGGAAAGGAAGGACTTCTCTTAAATGTAAACATGGTGTGACTGATGATTAAAAAAGAAGTGTAACATAAGGAGGCTGGTGAGTGAAACAATACAAAGAAATTTGATATGCAGAAGATTGCAAATTCTTGGAGATCACTGAAAGAGCTACCTTACTTGATAAGAAATCCCATTTAATTTGCCTTAATAAATTCCAGAAAAGTCTCAGGACTTCTACAAATGGGAGCCTCTGCTTGTACACGTATTTAATATGAGAGTTGTCTGAAAAAAAATCTCTCGTTTTTTAACCTTATCACTACTAGAATATGATCACATGGTAGAAACAACAATATAACGTCAAGTGATGAGCACTGTCTGTCTTCGTGTGGTATGAGTTTCTCCAAATGTCAGTTCTGAGCCTCGTTTCAGTGTCTTATCTCTTGTCCTCTAGGCCATGCACTACTGTGAAAAGCTTAATTCTGTCTTCTCCCTGACCTCAACACTAATGATGGGCTGCTTTTAGTTCCATTTGTATCACATTGTGTTAAGGGCTGTATTATCAGCTAAAGCAGCAAAGATTATTAGTTATACTGTAGAGATTAAATTAATAGCTCTTTTCTGAGTGCACAATCTATGAACAGATTTATCTTGATATGGAATTTCACTACCACCCAATATTCAAAAAAGAAATGCAATCTTTAGCAGCTTTTCTTTTTGGCCATTGCTGACTTAGAGTACAGTAAGAATGCATGTCAGAGGCTGTTTTCTTTGACCTGAGTAGAAGCAGTTTCAGATGTACAAAAATAAACCTAAAAACATATTTTTTCTTTGCTTTGTGCTTGGGTTGAAAGCATCAGCTAGTCCTGTGTATCACATGAAACAGAAAACAGTGTTCACTATCCTGAACAGTTACTTTTACTGACAATGGAACAGAGAGATTTAGAATAGCTATGTGGTGTAGTGCATTACCATGTGATGTAATTTACATGGATACAGAAAGTTGGTATGATTATTACAGTAGAGATTTGTTGTATCAGTAAGAGAAAATGACAGGTTGCCACTGAAGAACTTGCACTATGTTTCATAGTTATCTTCAAATCTCCAGGAGTGGGCCAGAGTCCCATAACAAGATTATGCTGAGTTTAAGAACTCCTGTGAATAAATAGTAATGAGTCAGGTGATTTTCAATCACAAGTTCAGTTCTTTATTTCAAGGGGAGTTTTCTTCCGAGGGTCTTAAAAAAAAGCCTTTTGACATAACTTTTCCTCAATTCACTTGTTAGAAACTTGTTTTTTTTGCAGTGAAATTTTGAAGTATGAAGTTCATATAAATCAAGGGCAAAAGGCAGTACCATATTATCCTGGGTTTAGTTTGAAAAGAAAGCATGTGTATGTTTGGTTAGAATACAGGTGTAACAGAGAATGTGCTGGAATTTCTGCATCCAGAGTTAAATTTAAAAGCATGCCAGCAAGCTATCAGGTCTGCCACTGATAGCAGCAATTATGTTGTACTTCTTACATTCTGGGTAGCATTAATATTTAAATGCATAAACCTTTCCATTATACTCTTAAATTTACGATGCAGAATTCTGATGCAAAAACTGAAGGCAATTATTCTGTGGTGTCAGTAGCCAATTTGTCTCTTTCAGAGATCCATGAAGTTGTCTGTTGATTGTTGTGCCTATAAATTAATTTTTTATTACCTGATTTTCTTAACTCAAACAGACCACCAACTGCAATTCAAAGTCACTCTTTTGGGAAATGTATCTGCTTTCTGCAGATCCTGTGCATTGTACCCAAGAGCTCATTTTTCCTCTCAGCCACTTGGTGGCACTAGGCTTCTTTGGAACGATGAACGCTGCTGTAAAATGTGCCTGGGCTTTGGAGTAGAAGGCTGCTTCATTTCTTGTGTCAGATGATAGCTAAGCCTTTTGATTAAAATATGGTTTATGTTTTCCTTATTTTATACAAATAGCAGTCACATAATATTTGGTGAGCATTTAGGAGCAGCATGCCACTCTGCAATGTAGAAAACTGTGTTGAGGCATTGGGAAGAGAGCAAGCAGGGTTCTCTTGATTTTTTGGAAAGTGAGGCCCGTGGCAAGGAAGCCTCTTTGAACTTTTTAGTTCTGATGATGCCACTGTCATAGCCAGGGAGCTGTAACCCTGCAGTGCTAAGAAACTGGCAGTGCCTTGTCCTTGGAGTTGGGAAGGATATGAGATGTCTCAGGAGTAAAGAACCCTGACAGATAAAATACCATGGCAAGTGAAATCCTTATGCTGAAGCTCGGCAAGGTCATGTGCCAGACTTCAACTGTAGAGTTCTGTGGTGTTGCCTGAGGGGAAGAGATGCCTAAAGGCATTGGGTAGCTGACAGGCTAAGGAGTTCTCGTGTGATGTGGAGGAATGCTTTGAGTGAGGTGATGGACAGGCCAGCTCAGCATGCTTTTACTCTGCCTTTTTAAGCATCAACTGGCTGTAAAAGAAATTTGCAGTTTTTTGAGTAGCAGAGTGAGAGTATCTAATTGTTCAGAGCTGTTGCTTAGTAGCAATGCAGGTACTGTATGGATGGGAAAATAAAATCCTGCTGTATTGAAGCATAACAGAGTTTAGACTTGTTTTCCTTTTCACTATACTTTGTCTCAAGACATTGCAGAAAAGAATGATTTAGTAATAGACACTGTACACAAATGAAAAAGCTAAATTTCATGCAATATGACATCATGCAAAAAAAGATACTATGTGAATTTTCTTTTCTTAGTACTGCACTAAATCATGGGGCATTTGCTTCGTTTTGGTTTTTTAATATATAAACACTGCATCCAGATACTGATTAAAAGACATCTTTGTCATTCTGCGCAGGTATAGGATGCTGCAACTGAAAGAAGCCATTATGGCCGAGGCAGTTACAGCTCTCAGTTTTCCACCTGGCTTTTGATTGTAGCAGATGCAGTGCTTGAATCTTACTCTTCCAGATATCTGCTGTAGCTAAGCTTCTGCATTGTGCCTTTAAGACTGTGACTTTTGAATTTAGTGGATGTTGGTAAAGAGGTTCAAGATTTCCCAGGGAAAGGACAAAAAAAATTGTGCTTAGACAATGGGACGGCATCAACCTTATTCTCATCAGCTCATCAGCCTTATCCAACTAGGAAAGTAGGCTAATAAATAGTCTTTTGTAAAAGTTCATGTAGTCTTCCGCTGCAGACCTGGGAATAATAGTACTGCGTAGTACTGAACTCCAGAACAGGCTTTGTATGTGCTGGCTTTTTCACAATGGTTGTGTTTGCTTTATGACTTCAGTAAGTGGAAAGAAAACAAAACCTAATTTTTGATTAATCCAGTCTGTACATACAGAATTAAGGCTGCAGAAGGTATGGGCTTTGATATTTGATCAGATTTTTCTGCTCAGCACAATCAGTAGTATCTAGTCTTTATGCAGCTTCTGCTGCCTGTTTCTGGAACCTCTTTACCTCTGTACTTTTATTTTACACTAAAAGCGACAGCAGCTAGGAGAAGGAGCTTACATCCAGAAAAGCATCTTAAAAATAGGGATACTGGCCAAGAAGCAACATACCCTTTTGTTTTGGATGTGTGGAGATGTCTGCTAATCCTTGTAAAAAGTGGTATCGGAACCTGTTGACTGAAGTGAGGTTAGAACCTGGTTGAGAATAGTTTGATGAGTAGTTTGATGAATAGTTTGATAAGTAGTTTTAACATCAGTAATATTGGTATACTGTGAGTATTCTAGAAGTAAGATATTCAAAAGTATAGTAGGAGTACTTCCTCAGTCTTGTAAACATTTGAAAATAATGTCAGTCTGCCAACTCTAAGACAGCAAATATTTGCTGTTTAGTACTTCAGCTTATTCTCTGAGTCCTGACTATATAGACATGGAAGACTGGTCTCACTTAAGAGACTAAGTTCTTTTTAGTATAAATTTGAAAATTGTTATATGCCAAATAAGATATTTGTGGCAGTTATTCTCTAGATCTAGAGTTTATTGTGATGGGCCTACTGAAGTTTAGTCCATGAGGATTCATCTTATTCATGTTATGGGATAAGAGCTTGACTTCAGCACTGAGCAAGTCTGGGTTTTTGTGGTGTTGCCTGCCTTGTGTGGGAAAGAAACAGAAACTGTTATCTGAATAAGTGCCTCTATCCCATTCAAAAGAGAAGACTGTGTTTTACTTAATTCTTAAAATCATAACCTACCTTTGATCCTTTTAAAATCTAGACTATTGACCAAGAGTCTATCTTTTTTAAGGCTTCTTAACAATTTGCCCTGAGTATCTAGCTGTTGACAAATAATGAGAGCATTGATTCGCTGAAAGGAAAAAAACCCCAAACTGGAGCACATTAGACTATTAAATTAAAAATTTATTCCAATTAGTACTGGGGGGACTGCTTTCTAGCGTTCTAAATTAGGCAGCTGGGAATTAATGGCAAGTGAAAATCATTATAATGACAGTCTTTTTTGGTAAGGATTTGAGAAAGTTTCTGGCAGTGTCATCATGACCTCAAAGAGTTTAAATTGCTCTCTATACTGAAGCTGCATAAATGTTGATTAGTGAAAAAGGTCTTTGGAGTACTTCCTAGTGGAGCTGAGCCTTTCCTGACTGTCTGAGGTCTAGCTTATGTAATAAGTGTAATAAACCACCCATCTCCGTTTGTTCAAACACCAGACTTGTCACATGCTCAGGATGAAGAATGCTGTGCCTTCCTATATGATATTTAATGGCAAACCAGAGAGCCTTAAACAACTAAGTTGCTGATTCAGTGACTGAATTTTTTCATTCATTGTCCTTCTAAACCAAAAATTTGCTATTGCTTTGCTGTTCTTTATTTTATGCACGTTATTTCTGTTAAATTTATAGGAAGAGCAGGAATTGTCAAAGAAACATGGCAAATACCATTTAAAAGCAAAGCCACACAGTAAGTGGAAATAAATGGAAACAGAATTGGGGGTAAAAGACCTGTAAGCAGAGAGAAAAACAAGTTTTGTGCTTTGCTTTGTGATTAATCCTATACCTAATGTTTTAGAATGTTGTTTTTTTTCTGAACATCCAGACACTGATCCAGTCACTACAATACTTGTATGACATTTGGACCCCATATTCATGTATATATAACCTATGTTTTATGTAACATTATTATTTGAGTGGTCACTGGTTGGAATGCATCAGCAACTACATTTTCTCAATCTGATAAGCCTGACATCAGTCTGATTTTTAAACTGCTGTCTTGACTCAAATTGCTGGAGGATTGGATGTCCTGCCAGCAAGTAGCAGTGTGTGATGCAATTAATATTACTAAGAGTTATGTTGTACTGAAAATGAACTGTGGGTTCACTGCCTTGCAAAGGGAATCATCTTCAGCTTCTTCTTTAGGCTCTGAACCACTGATAAAACTAGGGCTGCTGTTGGGGTAGGCTGGACAGACAGGGGTGCCCAAAAGCTTCAAGCCAGCCTAATTGTCTTCCCAGGCCTTAGTTCAAGGCATGTTATACCTCTCCAAGACTGTTGTGTTTCCACTTCGCTCTGGCAAGGAGATCACCCTCTTAATAGCACGCTGACTTCCACAACAGGTAATTTTTTTGGGGAGGTGAATGCTGTGACACAGCCAGATTCTGTTGGTTATCCCTAGTTGTGGTTGTCAAGGTGAGTGGCAGCTTTGGTGCGGGTTTGGTCATCTCTGAATTCAGACATAAAAGCCAGGTGAACTCTGATATCTGTATAGTGTTCTGCTCTTCAGCTGGACACGCCTGGCATGCCAAATTTTCCTGTTTCGGTGAAGCACCTGTGTAAATCATGGGAAAGAATCGAACACTGTTTTGTAGGTATTAATGCTGTTCTTCCATTCTGTGGTCTAGAGCCAAATACTTGTTAGAAGACCATGCATGTGTAGATACTGAAAGAGATAGGTGTCTTAAGCAGCAAAGTTTTGAAAGTCCAGGGCAAGGAGCAAAGCTAGTAAAATGTATGCATTGCAGGATTTCCAGCAAGTGGTTGTGATTTCTTGTCTCTGTGAGATTTCGTTAACTCTCCAAGATGGGATGTTGCGTTTTGTATTGCTGCTGTTAGTCAAAGCTTGTAACCTTGCCTTGCTTCAAGTTCCCAATTCACTGCCCATTCAGCTGTGATAATAATTAAAAATCTTTCTTCTGGACCAGCAATTCGAGGAATTGACATTATTCCTTTTCTTCCAATAAAAAAAAAGTGAAAAAATCAAAACAAAAACGAAACCAAAGAAAGTGGAGAAAAGTATGCAGTATTGGAAAAATGCCATTTGAGGAGAAGAATTTCTCAAAGAATGCTATAAACCCCTGTTTACCAGAGCATCTGTACACCAACGTTTCCATGGAAACACAAAGAATTCAAATAATATTAGCCATAGCAAATCTATTATATATTGCATTAATAACACTATACCAAAGGGTCACTTGTGGTTTCATTTACAGGGCTCACTTTTCAGTGATTTATCACCAATATCAGAGGCTAAAATTTAAAATTAGAAATGGAAGGTTCAGCCTTAATTGGCTTACAATAATATTGGGAAGGCAAAAATATTTATTTAATCATATGTCTAGACAAGTTTTGAGTTTTTGATATGCAGAAAGTTCTTAGTCTTTTCTTAGAAACAAAATCATGCTCAAGCCATAAAACAGATTACCCTCATTTGGCAACCAAAGGTGCTGACTCCAAAAGTATAGATGATAGAACTAGAAAATTCTTTTATCTGCAAAAAAAATCAATCGGTTCTTGAGCTTGGTATGTACCTGTTTGGGGAAAGGGGTTTGAATTCAGCTGTGTCTGCCAGAGGAATGTGGCTGGTACTGGATTGTGGCAATATGTGAATTGTTCTGATGTAATTTGTCAGAAAAATGATATTCTTTAAATAAGAGTTTGACATTGTAGTGGTAGGGGTTTATCATGACTATAAATACTGAGGTTCTCCCTCTTGTATCCCCTGATTTTAAATTTTTCTCTTTTTGGCACCCAGGTCCTTATTAGTTATATGGTCGTAATCTTTTTTTTTTTCCTCTCTGTACCACTGGCTGAAAAAAGGCAAAAATAGAATTGAAGATTCCTTACATGTCATAAAGCAAATTTTGACCCTTTAAATGTTGGCTGAAGCATTGACTTGTGTGCTTTCAGGACACAGGCAAACTTTTATGTGACAGAAATTTGAGATGTAAGTTATGCTTTTAATTTGGGTGGCTTTGGAAAAAAATAACTGACAGATCCGTGTGTTGAATAACCTGTTGGACACTGTTTAGATGTACTCACATATCTAAGGTGTACACAAATAAGCTTCACAGAGTGGTCTAAATTATATCCTGTATAAATGCAGGATAGAGATGCTCAAGGAGCTTTTTTCTACGTTTGGCATAAAAATCTGGCACGAGTGTAGAAAACTTTCCCAAAGCTGTGTTCTGATAATGACTGCACTAGAATGCTTGGATAACGCTTTGCCTATTACAGAAGCTGTAAAAACATTAACTAATCCACAAAGCAGATTACATGTTGCAGATGTATCCCTCTGCTGGGAGCATATGTGTATGTGAGTGAGGAGGAAAAGAAATCTATTAAAGGAGGCTTTATTTTGTCCTTTTAAGCTTTATTGCATTTCTTTGACTGTATTTTCATACTTTCTTAAGAATGCGTTTTTCTTTTTCCTAGGATTCTGTTAAGGGAATTGCAGATTGATGTATGAAAAATGTATACACCTTTCTGAACACAGAAATTCCCATTGTCTTGATTCTGTTTACAACCAAAGTGAATCTCAATACTCTAAAATTATTTGAAAGAATGGTGACCGTTCAGCAAAGCACCTCTCTGTCTGAAATTACAGTTTTCCTTTTTTTTCACAGATACAGTTTTCAGGCTTTCTGCTGCACAGAAGCTTTGGCACACATTCAGTGTGGCTCTTACTTTGATATTCTTGACAAATTGTGAATTCAGGTTTAAGTGACTGCTGTCTTTTATCAGATTTGTCAAGAGCTGATCCTTTTCTAGGGCTGACTTGAACATGGATTTAGAATGCTATCATAGATGCTTAAAATTGCTTAAATTTGCTTAAAATTGCTTAAAACTAAAACTTAATTTCTGAGGCCACCTATTGCATCCCAGCTCCTTTCAGTGCTGTTTATCTGTGCCTGTGTATTGCAAGTGGGTGTGCACATACCTGTATATAAGAGTATGAATTAAAGATGGCTGCTGAGTTAAAAATGGGATTGCTTAAGAGCTAAGAAACAAGGCAAATCTTTCTGGGATGTGGGTGCTGGTGATGGCAGTGGTCCTTGCCATCACCCTCAGTGCATCTGTAGAGGCCAGGCTCTGTTCTCTCAGGTGCTGAAAACCAGATCCAAAGCGTGCTGCTTCTTCCCTCCTCATCTTTGCTCACTCATCCTTGATGGTTTTGTCTTTATCAGGCTCCTCCCCAAAAGGAAAGGAAAGCAACCCTATTTCTCTCTCCTATAGGTCATCTAATTTTTGGAATGAGGACTAGTTCTGATTCCATCACTTGCCTTTCCTGCCTTTTATCACCTTTGTTATCATCTTTCTGAGGTTTTTTGTGTGTTTTCCAGTACATGGTTTGTGCAAATATGGCACTGTTTGTTTGAGTCTTTGGAAAATCATGTTATTCCTATTGCTGTGCTTAGCAGTGTTACAAAATACTTTTGTGTTGTTACCAGTTACACTTTTGGTGGCATTTCTGTGCTACAAAAGCACTGGCTGTTGCCCCTCCATTTTTGACTGACGCTGTGGCAGGACAGGAGCGTGGGCAGGTCCTGTCCTGCCACCAGCAGTGCTTGGGCTTGGCTGTATTCCCTTCGTGTAGCTCCGTGGAGCTGGCTGGATCTGTGGCACGATGAGCCCTGTGTGAGTACCAGCTTGAGACCTGTTGAGAGAGTCCATTAGTTACAATCGCTCAGGCAAGAGGAGCGTCACTGCAGACATTGATTTAATGCACAGAGAGAATCGAAAGGGCAGGAACAGCAATGGGATGGAAAGTACTGCTCTTCCCTTACATGGCCGAAAGAGTGCATGCAGAAAATATTTTGAAGAACACTATGATGGATCTGAGCTCTGTAGTTAGGCTGTTCCCTCCACTGCTCGTTTTCTGTCTTTGCTTCTTAAGGGCACATTAATTTATTCTATAACTGGATTTTCACATGTTAGCTACAGAAAATGTTCTTACCAAACATTGCAACATTTATTTTTCCTCTTCTGAAGTCTTCAATTTATTTGTGTAGCGAATGATACGCTTTTTGGGTGGTGTTGTTCAGAAAAAAAGAACTGTTTTAAGCTGCTCCTGGTATATGAAAGTAATCCATAAGCTTTACACTTGATGCAAAGATTTTTACGCTGTTGGCAGGGATTCTATGTTTTTAAAAGTTCTTCTGTTTGCTGGATTTCATGTACTTTCA
The DNA here is from genome assembly GCA_013397975.1 of Machaerirhynchus nigripectus. Classification (NCBI taxonomy): domain Eukaryota; kingdom Metazoa; phylum Chordata; class Aves; order Passeriformes; family Dicruridae; genus Machaerirhynchus; species Machaerirhynchus nigripectus. Next base: position 1,525,471 of record VZRQ01000114.1, on the reverse strand, counting down.
TTTTCCCTTTGAAGTGTTTGGGAGAGAGCAGAAGGGGAAATACTTCATTATGTCCATGAATTATTCAGGTACAGTTCTAGCAGCTAACATTACTTTAAATAGCTCAAGGTCTTTCTTTTTCCTTGAGTATGTCTCAGTTTTCATTCTTATGCTGATTGTATGCCATGTTCCTTTGTTGAATACAATTTTGATGAAGTACTATCCTTTGGCAATCTTTAGAAATCATTTCTCTCTTGAAATAAGTATTTAATTCTGTTCTTCTCCAGCATCAGATATTCAGTGACCCTCAGTAGATACAGGTGAATTGTCATACATGTGACTTTACGAAAAATCAAATTATTCTCCCTAGAGTGTGTTTTCCATATACTCCTGCAAAAGCATTGATCTCAAATAGCCTCCCACATATATTTCTACAGTGAAGGAAAAAAGGAATCTTTAATATTAAATATTAACATACTGTTACACTCTGAGAGGAATTTTACAAATGACATTTAGTACATAATTTCAGTGGGGAGGCATGAACATTAAATCCTTACATTTTGGAAATGTCCTTCCCTCTCCCACCATATGAAAATCTGTATTTAGAAGATAGTTAAGAACAATAACACAGAGGAGGACAATTAGAAAGATGTGTAGAGGCCAACGTGAGAGGAAAGGAAAGCAAAACAGAACCTGCAGTGAGTTTAAAATACTGTTCTTGTAGTTCTAAAAATATCTTGGAAAATCTAGTTATCGCTGCATAATCACTTATGCAAATAAGACCATTGCTATTATTTTGGCGGGGGGGGGGGGGGGGGGGGGGAACGTGACAATGA